>MU702035.1:0-12231 GCA_026770625.1 Nicotiana glauca | reverse complement strand
AAAGTAAGAAATGAACATAATAGAAGGAGATGTGATTATTCCCTTGCCGGGACGTTTTGAGTATCTTGATTATCTTTCTTACCGGGATTGGTTTAACATATTGTTGTTGCTCAGTTGCCAGGATTTAGTTGTTTTTCTTTGTTCTCCCTTGCCGGGATATTTAATGTTGTCTGTCTATTTCCCTCACCCCCATTGTTTGTGATTGCTGTTTGGGTGAGGATGAGTGATAAAGCACGATGGGTGATGCCGTGCACGATTATTTTGATTATTTATGCACGAAGGAACATTCCGTTCCATGTTTGATTATTTATGCACGAAGGAACATTCCGTGCCATGTTTTGATTATTTATGCACGAAGGAACATTATGTGCCATGTTTGATTATTTATGTACGAAGGAACATTCCGTGCCAATGTTTGATTATATTAGCACGAAGGGTCATTCCGTGCCATGAAATGAGAGTTATGCGAGGAAAAGCACGAAGGTTGATGCCGTGCACTTTATTTGATTGCTTATGGTGAGAATGAGAGTAAAAGCACGAAGGTTGATGCCGTGCACTTTATTTGATTGCTTATGGTGAGAATGAGAGTAAAAGCACGAAGGTTGATGCCGTGCAACTGTTAATTTTCCCACTCTTATTAATTATTGTTATTGCCATGTTTCTTACTTAAATTGTTGACTTTATATCCGGACTGTACTCCCCCATAGTCTGTTTCCCTCCCTCTTAACTGTTTAATTTATGTATTCACTCATTTGTTGCATATATATATATATAGTGAACTGCACAGGTGGAGTTGGTAGTCCTGTCTAGTCTCGTCACTACCTCGCCGGGGTTAGGCCAGGCACTTACCAGCACATGGGGTCGGTTGTGCTAATGCTACACTCTGTGCATCTTTTTGCATATATCCAGGTGTTGGAGCAGTATTTGAGTAGCAGTAGCATTCTGGGAGCGAGCTTCTAGTCCAGGGACATTCGAGGTACCCTTGCTGACGTCCTCAGGCCCGGAGTCCCTTCTACTTTATTCAGTTTGTTATCATTTTTACCGAAGCAGACAGTTTACGTTTCATTTAAACCTTGTATTTAGTATTCTCTAGACATTTGTGAGTATTGTGACACCAGTCTTGGGTAGAGGATTTGTTAAACTTCCGCATTTCTTTCAGTTAACTATATTTGAGACTTTCGCTTTATTATTAAATGTTTCATTATTTCTAATATTATCTTAGTTCGTTAAAAGAGGTATTTGATAATTGGCTTGCCTAGATCCTATTAGTAGGCGCCATCACGACTCTCGAGGGTGGGAAATTCGGATCGTGACAGTTTACTAATGATTTTATTATTTGACATGGTCGGTTGGGCCATCTCGGTTATAATATGATGCGCAAAATAATTGAGAATTTACATGGTCATTCATTGAAGAACCAGAAGATTCTTCAAACTAAAGAATTCTCTTGTGCTGCATGCTCTCAAGGAAAACTGATTATTAGACCATTAGTAATTAAAGTTAGAGTTGAATCTCTTGCATTTTTGGAACGTATACAGGGTGATATATGTGGGCACATATACCCTCCATGTGGACAATTCAGATATTATATGATTTTGATAGACTCATCTACAAGATGGTCACATGTGTGTTTGTTATCAACCCGCAATTTGGCCTTTGCGAAGTTACTAGCTCAATTAATCAGATTAAGAGCACAATTTCTAGATTATGCAATTAAGACACTTCGTCTTGATAACGCTGGTGAATTTACGTCCCAGACCTTTAATGATTATTGCATATCAACTGGGATAACAATTGAGAATCCAGTTGCTCATGTTCATACTCAAAATGGTCTAGCAGAATCATTGATCAAACGCCTCCAATTAATTGCTAGACCAATGTTTATGAAAACAAAACTTCCTATTTCAGTATGGGGCCATGCTATTTTGCATGCAGCAGCTCTTGTACGGATCAGACTTACAAGTTATCATAAAGTTTCCCCAATACAATTGGCTTTTGGTCAGGAGCCAAATATTTTCCATCTTAAAATATTTGGATGTGCAGTATATGTTCCAATTGCTCCACCATATCTCACAAAGATGGGACCCCAAAGAAGGTTGAGGGATATATGTTGGGTATGAATCTCCTTCTATTATAAAATATTTAAAAAATATGACTGGAGATTTATTTATACTAAGATTTGTTGATTGTCATTTTGATGAATCAGTATACCCAATATTAGGAGGAGAAAATAAGCAATTGCAAAAAGAGATAGATTGAAATGTATTATCACTATCTCATTTAGATCCTCGAACAAAGCACTGTGAACATGAGGTTCAAAAGATAATCTATTTGCAAAATATTGCAAATCAACTGCCAGATACATTTACTAACCTACCAAGGGTGACTAAATCACATTTTCAGCTGCTAATGCTCCTATTCGAATTGATGTCCCTGTTGGACAATCTATAAATACAAATGAGTCTAAGACACGCTTGAAACGTGGTAGACCAATTGGTTCCAAAGATAAAAATTCTCGAAAGCGAAAAGGAGCAAATGATCTAGGAGATTATAATATGGAGGCAATTGCTCAAAAAAAGCCTTGTGACATAACAAATGATAAGATCTCAGAGGAGGTCCAGGTACCTGAAAATAATAAGAATGAAGAGATCTCAATAAGTTATGTCTCTACGGCAAAAAGGTGGAACCGAAATAATATTATTGTCGACAACATTTTTGCTTATAATGTTGTTGTTGAAATAATACAACAAGATGATGATCTTGAACCAAGATCTGTCGATGAATGTAGACAGAGAAATGATTGGCCAAAATGGAAAGAAGCTATCCAGGCAGAATTAGCGTCACTTGAAAAACGTAAAGTATTCGGACGTATAGTCCGAACACCTGAAGGAATAAAGCCAGTGGAATACAAATGGATTTTTGTGCGAAAATGAAATGATAAAAATGAAATCATTAGATATAAAGCACGACTTGTGGCACAAGAATTTTTGCAAAGACCTGACATTGATTATATGGAGACATATTCTCCTGTGGTGGATGCAATCACTTTCAGGTATCTTATAAATTTGGCAGTTCATGAAAAATTTGACATGCGTCTAATGGATGTTGTCACAACCTATTTGTATGGCACATTAGATAACGAAATTTATATGAAAATCCCCGAAGGGCTTAAAGTTCCTGAAACTAATAAATTATTTTGGGAAACTTGTTCGATAAAGCTTCAAAAATCCTTATACGGATTGAAACAATCATGGGGAATGTGGTATAATTGCCTGTGTGAGTATTTGCTGAAAGAAGGGTATAAGAATGATCCAATTTTTTCCTGTGTATTTATAAGAAGGCCTGGATTTGTTATAATAGCTGTGTATGTTGATGATCTAAATATCATTGGAACTCCTGGGGAACTTTCAAAAGCAGTAGACTGTTTGAAGAAAGAGTTTGAAATGAAAGATCTTGGAAAGACAAAATTTTTGTCTTGGTCTACAAATTGAGCATATGAAATATAGAATTTTTGTCCATCAATCAACTTATACCGAAAAGATCCTAAAGCGTTTTTATATGGATAAAGCACATCCATTGATTACCCCGATGGTTGTGAGATCACTAGATATAAATAAATATCCATTCTGACCTCATGAAAATGATGGAGAGCTTCTTGGTGATGAAACTCCATATCATAGTGCAATTGGGGCACTAATGTATCTTGCAAATAATACTCGACCAGATATAACGTTTGCAGTAAGTTTATTAGCAAGATTTAGTTCCTTTCCAACAACAAGACACTGGAATGGTGTTAAGCATATTTTTAGATACCTCCGAGGGACTATTGATATGAGATTATTTTATTCTTATGAATCCGATTCACAGTTGATTGGTTATGCGGATGCAGGTTATTTGTCTGGCCCACATAAAGCCCGATCTCAAACAGGCTATCTATTTACTTGTAGGGGTACAACTATTTCATGGCGTTCAATAAAACAAACTTTAGCGACTACATCTTTCAATCATGCAGAGATAATAGCTATTCATGAAGCTAGTCGAGAATGTGTATCGTTGAGATCAGTGACTCAACATATTCAACAATTGTGTGGTCTTTCTTTAAAAACGAAGATTCCAACGATATTGTATGAAGGCAATGTTGTTTGCATAGCTCAACTTAAAGGAGGATATATCAAAGGAGACAGAACAAAACACATTTTACCAAATTTCTTTTTCATACACGATCTTAAGCAAAATGGTGAGATAAATGTTCAATAAATCCGTTCAAGTGACAATCTAGCAGATTTATTCACTAAGGCATTGACAACGTCAACATTTGAGAAGCTGAGACATAAGATTGGAATGCGTCGTCTCCGAGATCTCAAATAAATCTTTCGTCTGGGAGAGTATAATACTCACTGTACTCTTTTTCCCTTAACCAAGGTTTTGTCCCAAGTGGGTTTTTCTGGTAAGTTTTTTTAATGAGGCAGCACTCAATGTGTATTACAAGATATGTGTACTCTTTTTCCTTCACTAGGCTTTTTTCCAATGGGTTTTCCTAGTAAAGTTTTAACGAGGCACATTATTTTTCAAATGAACATCCAAGGGGAAGTGTTATAAATAAAGTGAATGTATATGAATGTTCATTTAACCCATCCATACATTCTATACAATGTACTACTTGGATAAATACACCTATTAATTCCTAGGATGTATCTAGTGAGTTTTTGGTGTATCTTGCATAGTATAAATAGGACATTCTTTGCCTATGGAAGAACACACAAGAAACACACTTGAATAAGATAACTTTTACATTCTCCTTCTATACATCTTGTCTCTATTACTATATCGTTCTATTTTGCTCTCATTTCTTAATATCTTCTAATAATAAAGGAATAAACTGCACTTATTTTCTATTCCTACTACTGCCGGTCTTTTTGACCTTATGAATAGTGGCACGTGAATCATGATAAAAAGATGATATGTCCAAGTACCACCAACTCTATGGTCACTTTTTCTTCTGATTTTCCAAGTAGCACCAACTCTATTGTCACTTTCACGTGCTTACGAATTTTTAAAATGACTTTATATTTTATACTTGGTGTCCAAGTAAAATTCACTATATGGTCACTATAAGATGCTTATACTCATAACCAAAATCTAAATTATCTTTGCCTGTCCTTCTAATCAAACTTTTGTGTTTCTCAGTCCTTTATTTTTTCTTGGGGATATTTTAAGTGAAATTCTTATGTTTTCTCTTTACTCGAAGGGTTTCTGTTGCTAGAATTCGAACTATATATCTCTAATTAATTAAGAGTAGAGTACTCGAACAATCCCACCACACTCATCGGCCATGATGGATGTCTCCAACTATGATAAACAGAGTGAACTAAAAGCCTTTGACGACACAAAAGCTGGTGTCAAAGGGCTAATTGATGCTGGGATTACTAAAGTACCTCGAATATTTATTCATCCTGAGGCCTTAGAAAACCCCTCAAATCACCAAAAACCACATTTTATTTTACCATTAATAGATCTTCAAAATATCAATAAAGATCCTATTAAGCACAAAGAAATAGTAAACAAAATTCGAGATGCAGCCGAAACATGGGGTTTCTTTCAAGTGATCAATCATGAAATTCCAGTGTCAGTACTGGATGAAATGTTGCGAGGGGCACGTCGTTTTCACGAGCAAGAAATCGATATTAAGAAGCCATACTATAGCCGAGATGTAGCGAGGAAGGTGATGTACAACTGCAATTTTGATCTGTTTAGTGAGAAAGCTTTAGCACCAAATTGGAGAGACTCACTTTATTCTGTTATGGCTCCAACTCCTGCTAAGCCAGGGGAATTGCCTGAGACGTGCAGGTATTTTCACATGAATTTAACTTCTATATATACTAGATGGCATAAATATATTGTTGCACTATCAAAATAACCTAATCAATAATTACAAGTAAAAGGGTAGCTCGGTGCTCTAAGCACCCGCCATGCGCGGGTCCAGAGAAGGGACGGCAGGGGCGGATCTACATAGAGCCGAGGGGGTGCGCCGCCACCCGCAGACCTCGGCCGGAACTCTATGTATTTATCTATATGTGTAGAGGAAATATTGTAGATATAATAAAATAGCACCCTAATGAACAAAACATCCAGTTGGTGCCAATGATAAGGACCGAAAATATCTCTCTGCCAGCGGTAGTTCGAGACCAGACAGCACATAAAAATTTTGGAACTTTTATTAGTACGTACTATTGGACAATTAAGGTTACGAATACGTTTACTTGTTTGCTTTCTTATTTATTCTTTGTTTTACTTTTTTGACTTTTTAACTTATTTAATATTGTTTGAATTTTCTATTGTGCTTTCTTATCTACTAGAATACAAAAGCTACCTTATTTCCCCAAAAACTTTTTCCACCCAAAACCCATCTCTTCTACTGCGCTGCTGCCCCAAATTTGGGGATTCTTGGATTTTCATTGTTTCAGTCCGTCACTCAGAGGAAGTTGGCCACCACCATTTGGTTTCCACTTTTCCATTTCACCTCACCTTGTTGCTGCACTACTACTTTGTAATTTGACAGTAAATCTATCTTTATTCTCTTGCTTCTTTTTTTAATTTTTTTTTATATTGGGTTTCTCTGAAAATAATATTTTTAGTGGTATAGTTAATATTTAAGAATATAGACTTACAAGTTGCTAAACCTCTTTAATCTTTTTATTTTCTCCCAATGTTTTTCTTTTATTCAATTCAAAATTGATTTTTCTCTCCGTTCCAATTTTTAATTTATAGTTTATTGTGCATATTGACAAAGGTGCCGGTGGCAAATGTCTGCCTGCCTGGGTAAGTGTACGAATCCTGGTGGGAGCAAATAATTTTTTGGCTTACATTCAGTTGCAATTTAAGGAGATTAAATACTCTACACAGTACACTCTTCTATATTTTATATTAAATATTTGACTTTTCTGTTTGTTTAATTGAGTATAAACAAATAAGATAAAATAATAATAAAAGTATTCTTTATAGAATATGCTCTTATAATTAATATAGAAAGTTAAAATCCTTTTTTAGGATCTTTTCCAAATCTCAATTTTCAAAAGGTAAAACAAAGCGCCATTTCCCTAAATCCCTTACATAGAGCGTGATGTATTTATAAATGTAAGTAATGATGTCATCATTGATCATTTTCAAAATATGAAAGCTCATAGAGGACAATTGTAAATAGATTGTGTATGATATTAAAAATGTTGTTGGAAGTTTTATGCTTTGCGTCAATTAGTTATAGTTATTATATTTTCTTTCGTTAGATCTATTTGTTTATATAAGTAAAAAGGATGAATAGCCCGAACCGACGCTCGAGTTGATCAAATCGATTAGGTCGGCACCCGTAACCCCTAAATTCTGGATCCGCCTCTGAGGGACGGACCACAAGGGTTTATTTTACGCAGTTTACCTGCATTTCTGCAAGAGGCCGTAAAAATGCAAGATAAGGTTGCGTACAATAGACTCTTGTGGTCCGACCCATCCTCGGACTACGTACATAGTGAGAATTTAGTATACCAGGTTGCACTAAATATACTATGCGAATACAAAATGCTTTATGCATAGAGCCGATCTTTTCAAGTGTATATAACATAAAAGTCCATTTTAATTTATCAACTTTACTTGCATTCTTGCAGGGAAATTATAATAGAGTACTCAGATCATGTGATGAAATTGGGGTGCAATTTGCTTGAGATATTATCAGAAGGTCTTGGTCTCAAACCTAATCATCTCAAAGAAATGGACTGTGCTGAGGGACTTGGCATTTTGTGTAATTATTATCCTTCATGTCCACAACCAGAACTTGCAATAGGCACAAGCAGACATGCAGATAATGATTTTTTCACAGTACTTCTACAAGATGATTTTGGAGGACTTCAAGTTTTTCACCAAAATCAGTGGGTTGATGTTCCTCCTACTCCTGGAGCTTTAGTTATCAATATTGGTGACATTCTCCAGGCAAGTCTTTTGTATTCTTTATACTTCTTGACCTTTATTTTAGGGGTAAGCGCGATGTATGAAGCATTCCGCGTTCACGCATGGTCCGGAAGAGGCGCGCACCCAAGGGGTTATATACGCATAATTGAGTTATTGGGATTTTAAAAATTCCGATAACTAGCATTTTTTGGAATTCCAATGTTTTTTAATTTTTATTTTTAATGGTTTTCAGCTCATATCAAATGACAAGTACAAAAGCATAGAGCACAGAGTGTTGGCAAATAAAGTTGGTCCAAGAATATCAGTAGCAAGTTTCTTCAGCACAGGGCCATTGGCATCTTCTAGGATTTATGGACCAATTAAGGAATTATTATCAGAAGACAATCCTCCAAAATATAGAGAAACTACAATGAAGGACTTCTTAGAATACTCTAACCAGAAAGGACTTGATGGCAATTCTAATTTGTCTCACTACAGAATCTGAAACTTAATGGGCGTTCTGAGATAAGATTGTAAAATTCTGGGGACAAGTGAAGATTTTTTTTTTAAGTAAAAATTATATTTGAAAATAAGCGTTGTATTTGTAAATGAATACAATTTGGAGATGTTTTTAAATTTTTGTGAGTGATTTGAAGTGAAAATTTTGAAAAATAGCTTTTTGGAGTTTTTTAAATTCTGAAATTCAACTTCAAGTGACATTTGAAATTTTCATGACCTAACTTGATTCCGATAAAAAGTAAAAAAAAAATCAAAAAAGGTGAATTTTTTTAATGGCCGAACGGCCCTTCAATATTGAGTTGAAATAATATTTTTGTGATTTAACTAGTGAAGAAATAGCATATATATTTCTGAACTTTAAATAAGAAAAGATGTCACATTTGTATTTTTGTTCATTAGGGGTCATTTGGTTGGAAGAATTGAAAAATTAATCCAGCATAAAATAAGATAATATTCATGTTTTGCTAAGAGGTATTAGGAAAAATAATTCATGAATAACTTATGCAGTTTTTTGTTGACTTTACGGTTCGAACCCATTATTTATAGATCATATAAAAATAGCTTGATTGTTGCTCAAGAGCTCACTGAACATATATAATCATTTTATTACAACACCCGGCATTATAATACTTGAACAAATGGACAGTACGTTTTCTCAATATGTGGTTTTGTTAAATTTTCTCAAATCAGCTAAATTGTGAAAATATCTTTGTGTAGATGCATCTCCCTAACTTGTTAAATATCTGAATTTTCTATGTGGTGTAGATGTTATGACAACGATAGATGCTTCTTATGTCTCTTTTACTTTTTGCTTTTTTCTTTTTGTTTTTTGGGGAGGGTTCGGGATGTTTCGTGGCATGAACGAAGTTATATGTTATAAAAGGTAGTTCGTTGAAAAATTACACTGCGTATATTGAACATATATTCAACACTTTTTCTTGGAGATTTTTTTTACTTCTTTCAAATTATTTAAACACCCTTGAGTAAATTCCTGACTTCGCCACTGTTCGGGAGTTATTATATATTTTTTCATTAATGAGATAGATACTACTAAGAAAAGATCTCAAGAAGGCGATCCCATGGTCCCTGCAAAATTATAGAGGAAACACCACGTTTACTAGGGGTGTATAAAGGAAACCGGCAAACCGCACCAACCCAATAATCCGAGTCAAACCGAGAAAAAAAACCCGACTATGGGTTGGTTTGATTTGGTTTGGTGTTGGAAAAAAAAACTCGACCATAATTGGTTTGGTTTGGTTTTAACTAAAGAAAGTCAAACCGAAACCAAACCAACCCGACATTACATATATAGAAATTATAGATATATTTAATATATAAATATACTTATTGTGATGTAATTTATAAATATTTCAAGATTTCATAATTTTATTTTTTGAGGTATTATTTCAAGGTTGGATTTAAAACTTTTGAATGTTCCAATAAGTTTTATAGCCATTAACATTAGTAAATTAAATAGTGCTAACAAAAGCCCAAACCAAAATCAAATCAATATTAATGCTAACAAAAGACATTTAATTCAATATTACGAACGAGAATGTATTGAATATCTATGTTTTGTTTTGCAATAATTTAGATAAAAATGCATAACCTATTTTTATTTTTTCTTTAGCATTTAGTCATGTATTTAATACTCCCTTATTTTAGCATGATTTAGTAATCTTAGATTATGTTTATTTTTATTATGGCTTTTTAATTAGCAATATTTATATTACATAATTTTATTATCTTTATTGTTGAATATTTTAGGATAATGCCATGACATATCATATTTTGTATTATTTTCTTAGAAAATACTTTATATAGTTGTATCTTCCTAGGACTAAAGAAATATTTTGAGCATAATTTATATGTTTTGTTCTACGAAAATTTTACGGAAAAAAAATCCGAAAACCCGAGAAAACCCAAGAAAAACCGAGAGTGAAAAACCCGAGTTTTATTGGTTTGGTTTGGTCTTTAAATTTAATAATCCGATACAATTGATTTGGTTTGGTAATTGTAAAATCTGAACCAACCCGACCTATGTACACCCTAATGTTTACTATCAGACAAGAACAGTTAGTTTCAGATCACGATCATAAAATATTATGGTAGAATTATAAGTACTCTTTGTTCCTTAACTAAAAATTTTGGGTTCAAAACTCGAGTATAAAATCGTCAATGGTAGGAAGTGTTTTACCTTGCAAAGTGCGACTTCACTACACAAGTAAGAATTAGTCCGAACCCTAAAGAGTCATTTGGTTGGAAAATAATGTATCCCAGGTTTAGCTATTCCTGGATTGTTCTCTCGCTCTCCCATAAGGATAAAAATAAAATTTTAATGTCAGGAATCGAGATTAGTTATACTACAATTTTATCTCAACTAAATGTGGGATAAACTCATTTCAAATTTAATTCCGAGATTAATTATTCCTTATATCTCGTACCAAACAAGTTAAAAGTCTAAAATGAATACCAAATATAGGGTGGATTGTTTTTTATTTAAAAAAATTGTATTTGATCTCATACCAGATACAGAATCCAATTTCTCTTCCTCCTCTTTTTACTTGTTAAATCAATAAGGTACTCCGTAATTAATTACTTAATTCTTTGCACGATTAATATAAATATAGTAATGCACTATCATTCAGTCAATGTTGGCGGTGTAATAATATTACTCAAATTATGTTGAAGATGCACTACTATATTAGTGGAGCAATAAATGCACCACACACTTTTTTTATTATGTTTAAACCTTTCTGTATTTTGTATGATATTTTAATAACTATAGATAGAAACATGATCTCCTCCACTAATTTGATTTCCCTTACTTTTCAATGCATTCCTCGTGTGTAGAATATGAATCTTAAAGGTTTGAATTCACTGGTATTTTATATTATTCTCTACTTATTTTATTAAAGGGCAGTTCGGTGATGCGGTGCAAAAAATATTTTATGTTCACGCAGGTTCAGATAAAGGCTACCTCAAAAGATATAATGTATAATGTAGACAGTCTACCCTAATGCAAGTATTAGTGGTTGTTTCACAAGGTCACAACTAAGCATGGCCGGGAACCACCCTAGTGGATCTTGAGGGGTGCCTAACACCTTCCCCTCGAGATAATCTCAAGCCCTTACCTGAACTCTGGTTTTCCTTCGAATCCTTTCTTTCCTCTAAAAAGTGTCCTAATGCACTATAATCATTAGGTGGCGACTCTTCAAATTCCATAACCCGGTTCCTCAAAAAGGAATAAGAGTTATTTTGTCCATAATGTCGTAAATCCGATTCCGCCCTAAAAGGATGAAAAAGGGGGGCGTCGACAGTATGGCGACTCTGCTAGGGATTTCTTTCAGGCTTTTACCATTACATGCTTTTGTGACTTTATTGCTTACTCAATTGCATTTATTTCCTGTTCTTGATTATTTTATCACAATTACTAGCCTTGGCTCTTAATGTTTTCTTTCCCTTTAATTTTCCTTCACCGCTTTATTATTTCAATTCTGTTGTAATTTCCTAGTATTTATTGTAATATATATAAATGTGAAAATACATGCAATTTGCTTCATTATTGTAACTGCATTCCTCAACATCATATTCCACTCGTGCCAAAACAAATCCTATAGCAACGTTTATAATGAGTGGTTGCACCCTTCCGATATTATAAACCCCCTAAATGTGGCAAAGACATATTTGCGGCAAAACCAATCGATCGACGGTGTAGTCGACGGTTCCGCGCCTTTCCCTCTTGAGTTGTCCGCTCAAGGGTACCTTGTCTAGCAC
>MU702032.1:78593-101468 GCA_026770625.1 Nicotiana glauca | reverse complement strand
GATCGGAAGTGAATTCGGATGTCCGGAGGTCGTTTTGAAGTCATTTGGCTAAATATAGAAATTTGAAGGTTTTTGAGAAAATTCGACCGGAAGTGGAAATCTTGATATCGAGGTCGGAATGCGATTCCGAAAGTTGTGGAACGTCCGTAATATCGAATGTGACTTGTGTGCAAAATTTGAAGTCATTCCGGAATAATTTTGGTAAGGTTTGAGATACTTAGTCTCTTTTAAGGAAGTTTAAGTTAGAAAAGTCAACCGGATATTGACATATGTGTTAGAGTGCTTGAAATGCAAATTTTATGGTTCGGATATCTTCGTTAGGTGATTTGGGACTTAGGAGTGCGTCCGGAATATTTTTGTGATGACCGGTGTAGAATTAAGCTTGAATTGGCAAAATTAGCATTTTGGCGAATTCCGGTTGATAGGTGGGATTTTGATCCAAAGGTCGGAATAGAATTCCGAGAGTTGCTGTAGCTTCGTTATGTCATTTTAGACTTGTCTGCAAAATTTGAGGTCATTCGGACTAGTTTTTACGTATTTCGGCATCGGATGTGAAATTTGGAAGTTCTTGAGATTCATAGGCTAGAATCCGATGATGATTTGATGTTTTGATGTTATTTTGGGTGTTCCGAAGGTTGGAACAAGTTTGAATAATATTGTGGGACATGTTGTTATAATTGGTTAAGGTCCCGAGGGCCTCGGGTGGATTTCGGAAGGTTAACGGAATGAAATTCGGACCAAAAAGAAAAGAAAAAGTTGCAGAAATTTCTGCTGCTAAGCTGTCTTTGGACAGCAAAATTTGCATAATTCGGAGGCCTATATCTTTCGATCTACAAGGAATTTTGAGATGATTCAAAAACGAAAGTTGTAGCCTTCGTATCTAGTTTCCAGAAAGCGACAGAAATCATAATTTGGACATCTGTAGTCAAAGTTATGATCGATTGAAAATGACTGGTGGAGCAGTCATTTTCAATAGGATGTACAACTTGTATAGCACATGTGCAAGGTACAACTCGACGAAGCACAGGCAGATTCTTTATTACACGAAATTGGTTTATTTCTTTCATTTATTTCATTTGTTTTGGATGAGTTTGGAGAGGGTTTCAAGGGGGATTTCATCAAGCATCAAAGGTGAGTTGTTTCTACTTATTTTCAAGTTAAATACAAGGATTAGAACTGAAAACTCAAGTAATTTATGGACCAAAATGGTAGTTTAGGGCTTGAAACTTAAGAGAATTAAATGGAGATTTGAGGGGTTATTTGAACTTCTATTTTGGTAAATTTGATATGTACGGACTCGTGGCGAGACGAGGAATCCGGTGATGTGAATTTCATAATTTTTCGAGAAGTGGGCACGGGGCTCGGGTTTTGCTAATTTCGCGAATTTCGATGTTTTTTGAGTTCTTTCGATTGGGTTATATTCCATTAGCCTTTTGTAATATATTCGTTGCGTTTTTGGCCAGATTCGATGCTCGTAGAGGAGAATTTGAGGGGAAAAGGCATTTCGAGCTAGTTTCCGGCCGGCTTGAGGTGAGTAGTGGGTGTAAATGATGACCCGAGGGTTCGAAACCCCGGTATATCACATTGTGATGATGTATTGAGGCGAGACACGTACTCTACTGCGAGTGCGGGGTCGATTATGATTGGGGACTATGGCTTAGTCCGACCGAGTGGCATTATACAGTGTTGTTGGCTATAGATGAGCCGGTAAACCTCCTACTTGGATGGTTATGAATATATTTGGGCTGCGTGCCGGTTAATTGGATCCCGTGAGGATCGTTATCATTGTTTCTATGCATTATAGCATGCTTTCATGACATCAGTCCTGCACTAGAACTCTGTTTAACATGATTTGGTAAATATTGAGGTTTGACACCTAATTCTATGTTTTCTTCTAATAAACTGAACTAAAAATGGTAAGATATATGTGCCTGTGAGGCTTGTATGCATGTAGCTGGACTGATAGTGGATCGGGCTGTGCGCCACAGCGTATGATGCTATGATATTGCGCTTGGGCTGTAGGAGCCCCTCCGGAGTCTGAACCCCCACAGTGAGCGCGGGTACCCAAATGGATCGGACTACACGTACCGCAGTGGTCATGCATTGCATTGCATCGCATGCATTTATTATTGTTGCTTTATATGCATATCTTTGAGGTTTAAATTGTATAGCTCTGTTAGATAGCTTTACTCTGTGCTTTATTGTGGATTTCCAATCTTCGGGTTTTTATACATGCTTATTACTCGCTTAGTTGGTAGACTCACCCCATACTCCCTGCACCTTGTGTGCAGATCCTGGTGCTTCCGAGGTTTAGCATTGTTGTTGCCGCTTATCCAGGTGCCAGAGCATTTAGGTAGCTGCCAGCATCCGCAGGACCAATTGCTCTGTTCTTATCAGTTATTTCTTGTTATTCAGACATTTGTATTTCATCTTTCAGACTTGTACTTGGTTTTTGTTAGAGGCTCTATACTCGTGACCCCAAGTCTTGGGAGTACTTGTTCAGTCGTGGTTTCTATTCGTACATTATCTTTTCAGTTATTCAGAATTTATTGTTAAAGTTGCCATGTTCCCCTTATTGCTTCATGTTTGGGATGAATCGTTGTATTGAGAAGGTGTTGGTCAGGCTTGCCCAGCCTCGCGGCAGGGCGCCATCATGACCGGGTTTGGGGTCGTGACAAGTTGGTATCAGAGCCTAGGTTGCTAGGCCTCACGAGTTATGAGCCGGTTTAGTAGAGTCTTGTGGATCGGTACGTAGACGTCCGTATCATATCCACGGGAGGCTACAGAACTTTAGGAAACACTTCACTTTCTTGGAATTCTTATCGTGCGTACTTGATTCAGATTGAGATATATCTCTTAAAAAAAATCCTTCCACACATCTGTATGCGCGCACGAGCGCTCAGTAGTATATGTGCTTTGATGGCTTGCGATTCCCCGATCGAGGGGCGAGATGTAATCTCCGTGAGTTTGATGTCGGGCCAGTTTGGAGGACTTGAGCCCGGATCTTTGCCTATGGCTTGAGCACCGAGGTGCTGATTGTGTGAACAAGTTATTTGAACTTATATGTTCAGCATGGTCCCTATTAGCCGAGATGGCGGCTGGATAACTATGTAATGAGTATGTTGGTACTGTGTAATGTGTATGGCAGTGGAAGGTATACAAAAATATTAAGGAAAGAAAATGTTCTTACTTGGTGGAATAGCCCAGATAATGGAGGGTTGAAAGGTATTTTCTATGTGTTATGATTCAAATAGGTGAAACGCATGTCCACGTATCAATTTTGATAGTATAATACATGTAGTATTGAGATTTACGTAATTGATATACATTGTGATGATTTGTCAAGTTGTGGATGTTTTGTTATGATGGTTTTGGTGATTCTCTGGCAGGTGGATAGGCCCAATTACAAAGGAGACTCTGCCGAAATTTTTGAAAAATTTGGGACTTAGTAAAAATTTTGTCGCCTAAGGAGTGGGCTTAACTGTTGCGTGAATAAATGCAAGAATTTCATAAGAGTTAAAAATCTCTGATGATTCGTGTCCCACGAGCTTGTGAAAGAGTGAGTTTAACCTCACTATAACATTGCGGCAGCATTAGAGTAAAAATATTTTGTGTTATTGAATGTGTCCTGATAGATGGCTTCGAGCCAAGTTGGGGAGGTTGCTACTGATTAGCTGGTTGCACGGTTATGCGCTATGTTGGCCCGGTCTTAAGGTATACTGGTGACCCAATTCTGGTTGCAGAAATTGAGTCAAGAATGGCACGGGTGAAGGGAAGTTTTGACAAAGATGTCATGAAGTCGAATGAACAGGAAAGAAGTTTCGATTGTTAAGGTAAATTGGTATTGTCTTCAGCATCACTTGAGAACGGTGTTGCGCAGAAAAGGCTTTGCACCCTGGTTAATTATTCTTGGTCGCTTTACAGCGTTAGTGCGACCGGTGGTTTGGAGGTACGCCCCAAATATTGTTGCAGTAGGTTGTGGGAGTGTGTCCCACTGGAAGATTATATAAGTGTGGCATGTAGTCACTTGACTGATTAAAGATGTAAACCAAGTATCAAGGTTGTGATGGTTTCGTTAAATTGAGGAATTTATGCCTGGAGGGCACTTGGCCTATTGGGTTGTGAACTAGGGAGGATTACTCCGATTATGATGGTTGTTCTTGTGTGCTATGAGAAAAAAAAAGAGTTATTATGGACCCTTTAAAGGTTGTCAAACTAGTTCATTGTGATTAGAATCGGCTTGAAGTCTATGGATATATTTAATGTGAATAATGGATCTATATCAGGCCAGATGTGTGCATTTTTGTAACGCGGTCCTCATGGAGGAGTAGTTAGGTTGATGTTTCGTTGTCATATATTTCGCGTAGTGATGCTTACGCCGTGTGATTTGTGAAAAGGCTTGGGAAATTGCTTATGTGTTGAGAATCCGCGTAGGGATGATGTTACCTGAGCAACTTGGCTCTTGAAATTCAGACTGTATATCGCACCTCAGTTGTGCTTGATTTTTGTAGAGTATAACGCTAAATATCCCTCAGGGATGATATTATGCACTTAGCATGCTTATGACCGATATTCGGTATTATGTTGTAATGAGCAGATTTGGCTCGATGTGCATCTCCTTATGTGAGATCTATATGTGGATCGGGTGGCACGCCGCCATGGGTATGTTATCTGGATCGGGTTGCACGATGCAACAGTGTGATGTTGAACATAGTTTTCTATATACTATTTTGTATGCCTTGCTTCCTTTTTTCTAAGGAAAGTTTGTCTTAATGCGAGATTGATAATCCCTTCTAGAGTTTGTTTTCCGTTTGTGTCACATTCAGATTAGTATCCTATTGGCATATTGGGGCATCATATGCGACTTGTAATTATGTTTTGAGTGGCTGATTGCCCGAGCAGTTCATGCTGGGCAAGGCGAGATCATTGAATTTGAGACCAGTGCAGTCTGGGTATGTGAAGTAAGTTGAAGTGCTAAGACCATTGTTTGGCTCAGAATGAGGTGATAGTTCTTACCAAGAGTACAGAACTAATGAATTGTTGTTTCGGTAGTAGTTATGAATGTGTACAGGTCCCATCCGTCGTGTCAGTATTGGAAGAAATTGAACAAGACCTATGTATGTCATGCCGAGCATGGGATGTGTAATGATTTTTCTTATAGATGGGATCAATGAAAGTTCTTGACTAGTTGAGTGCGTCGATGTCTACGGCGCGTAAGGGAGATAAAGTTCTTATGTTATTCGAGTGTGGTATGGTAGATGCAATATGTTGTGGAGGATTTGGATTTGTGTGTGTAAGGCTCGGTTCAGTTCGGAATGGAAAGTCATTAAATTCTTGAGCAGCACGGGCAGCTGCAGGTAATTTAAGAATCAATCCTCAGATGATTAGGGTGAATGGTCCCCATATGGCCAAGGAAATGGTGTTTCTAACCGTAGTGATTTGACGAGGGTATATGTCCCAGAAAATGGTAATTTGATTAAACTGGTTATATTTCAGTAGTATTGCGACATGTTCTTGTTGGGTCCATTCGTGGTATTCGTGTTTGCTTGGTATCACAGGTAAACATTGAGTATCTGTTGTGGAATGATTGGGTATCAAATGTGTCCATGTATTCGCATGGTGGAAACTGGGATCACGTATAATGATGTGTGTGTTATATGGAGTTCTGATATATAGGCTATGTTGTGATGTTGGAATTCAGACTGGTTGCCTTAGTGTTGGGTGATTTTGAACTATTACATTAGGGGCTATGCCAGAAATGCCACAGGTTGCGTGGCGAGGTGCACCGAACTATGTTCTATCTGAGTGGTTGTGTTCCACAGACCAGCGGATGGTTGGAAAGGATTACCTTCTTAATCGGGCCTTAAGGCGGATGTTAGCGCATAAGTTTTCTACCATTGATTCAGTTATGGTATTGAGGGACTTTTCAGATGCATTTCTTGTGGCGGGGCATGTCGCCGGGCGAGATTATGGATTTCGGTATTTATTTGGTGTCGGGCACCGTATCGTACGGCTCCGGCAGGAGTCATATAAAGGGGAAGGAGCAACTTCAGGCTTCTTGATAATGAGTTTGTTGATAAGCTGATTGACTATGTATTTAACTTGAGTTAGCTTGGTTAGTCCCGAGTTGTATTTGTTGAGGGATAGGTTGATTCGATTGCTTTTGGACTTCAGCTCGATTCAGCTTGATGATGATTTGACTTATGATGTGGAGCCAGTAGCCATTTTGGGTCGTCAGGTTCGCAAATTGAGATCTAAGGATATAGCATCGGTGAAAGTTCAGTGGAGAGGTCGTCCCGTGGAGGAGGCTACCTGGGAGACCGAGCAGGAGATGCGGAGCAGATATCCTCATTTGTTTACTGCTTCAGGTATGTTTCTTGACCCGCTCGAGGACGAGCGTATGTTTTAGTTGGGGAGGATGTAATGAACCGACCCATCATTTATTGTATTTCAGCCCCGTTATCCCCGTTATATGTTTCCCCGTATGTTAATATGCGTGTTTGGTGAGTTTGAAGTGGTTTGGGTGGAAATTGGATAGAAATGAGACAAATAGTCTCTTTAAGAAAAGCTTAAGTTGGAAAAGTCAACCCGACGTTGACTTATGAGTTAGAGGGCTCGGAACGGATTTCCGATCGCTCGACTAGTTTCGGGGGATGATTTGTGACTTAGGAGTGAAAACGGAAGTGAATTCGGAGGTCCGGAGGGAAAGTTAGCTAGGTTTGGTGAAGCTGGAATTTTGGAAAAATCCGGTCGATAGGTGAGAATTTGATCCGAGGGTCGGAATGGAATTCCGAAAGTTGCATTAGCTCCGTATGGTGATTCTAGAATTGGGAGCGCGATCGGAAGTGAATTCGGATGTCCGGAGGTCATTTTGAAGTCATTTGGCTAAATATAGAAATTTGAAGGTTTTTGAGAAAATTCGACCGGAAGTGGAAATCTTGATATCGGGGTCGGAATGCGATTCCGAAAGTTGAGGAAGGTCCGTAATATCGAATGTGACTTGTGTGCAAAATTTGAAGTCATTCCGGAATAATTTTGGTAAGGTTTGAGATACTTAGTCTCTTTTAAGGAAGCTTAAGTTAGAAAAGTCAACCGGATATTGACTTATGTGTTAGAGCGCTCGAAATGCGAATTTTATGGTTCGGATATCTTCGTTAGGTGATTTGGGACTTAGGAGTGTGTCCGGAATATTTTTGTGATGACCGGTGTAGAATTAAGCTTGAATTGGCAAAATTAGCATTTTGGCGAATTCCGGTTGATAGGTGAGATTTTGATCCGAAGGTCGGAATAGAATTCTGAGAGTTGCTGTAGCTTCGTTATGTCATTTTAGACTTGTCTGCAAAATTTGAGGTCATTCGGACTAGTTTTGACGTGTTTCGGCATCGGATGTGGAATTTGGAAGTTCTTGAGATTCATAGGCTTGAATCCGATGATGATTTGATGTTTTGATGTTATTTTGGGTGTTCCGAAGGTTGGAACAAGTTTGAATAATATTGTGGGACATGTTGTTATAATTGGTTAAGGTCCCGAGGGCCTCGGGTGGATTTCGGAAGGTTAACGGAATGAAATTCGGACCAAAAAGAAAAGAAAAAGTTGCAGAAATTTCTGCTGCTAAGCTGTCTTTGGACAGCAAAATTTGCATAATTCGGAGGCCTATATCTTTCGATCTACAAGGAATTTTGAGATGATTCAAAAACGAAAGTTGTAGCCCTTCGTATCTAGTTTCCAGAAAATGAAAGAAATCATAATTTGGACATCTGTAGTGAAAGTTATGATCGATTGAAAATGACTGGTGGAGCAGTCATTTTCAATAGGATGTACAACTTGTATAGCACAGGTGCAAGGTACAACTCGACGAAGCACGGGCAGATTCTTTATTACACGAAATTGGTTTATTTCTTTCATTTATTTCATTTGGTTTGGATGATTTTGGAGAGGATTTCAAGGGGGATTTCATCAAGCATCAAAGGTGAGTTGTTTCTACTTATTTCCAAGTTAAATACAAGGATTAGAACTGAAAACTCAAGTAATTTATGGACAAAAATGGTAGTTTAGGGCTTGAAACTTAAGAGAATTAAATGGAGATTTGAGGGGTTATTTGAACTCCGATTTTGATAAATTTGATATGTACGGACTCGTGGCGAGACGAGGAATCCGGTGATGTGAATTTCGTAATTTTTCGAGAAGTGGGCCCGGGGCTCGGGTTTTGCTAATTTCGCGAATTTCGATGTTTTTCGAGTTCTTTCGATTGGGTTATGTTCCATTAGCCTATTGTAATATATTCGTTGTGTTTTTGGCCAGATTCGACGCTCGTAGAGGAGAATTTGAGGGGAAAAGGCATTTCGAGCTAGTTTCCGGCCGGCTTGAGGTGAGTAATGGGTGTAGATGATGACCCGAGGGTTCGAAACCCCGGTATATCACATTGTGATGCTGTATTGAGGTGAGACACGTACTCTACTGCGAGTGCGGGGTCGATTATGATTGGGGACTATGGCTTAGTCCGACCGAGTGGCATTATACAGTGTTGTTGGCTATAGATGAGCCGGTAAACCTCCTATTTGGATGGTTATGAATATATTTGGGCTGCGTGCCGGTTAATTGGATCCCGTGAGGATCGTTATCATTGTTTCTATGCATTATAGCATGCTTTCATGACATCAGTCCTGCACTAGAACTCTGTTTAACATGATTTGGTAAATATTGAGGTTTGACACCTAATTCTATGTTTTCTTCTAATAAACTGAACTAAAAATGGTAAGATATATGTGCCTGTGAGGCTTGTATGCATGTAGCTGGACTGATAGTGGATCGGGCTGTGCGCCACAGCGTATGTTACTATGATATTGCGCTTGGGCTGTAGGAGCCCCTCCGGAGTCTGAACCCCCACAGTGAGCGCGGGTACCCAAATGGATCGGACTGCACGTACCGCAGTGGTCATGCATTGCATTGCATCTCATGCATTGATTATTGTTGCTTTATATGTATATCTCTGAGGTTTAAACTGTATAGCTCTGTTAGATAGCTTTACTCTGTGCTTTATTGTGGATTTCCAATCTTCGGGTTTTTATACATGCTTATTACTCGCTGAGTTGGTAGACTCACCCCATACTCCCTGCACCTTGTGTGCAGATCCAGGTGCTTCCGAGGTTTAGCGTTGCTGTTGCCGCTTATCCAGGTGCCAGAGCATTGAGGTAGCTGCCAGCGTCTGCAGGACCAATTGCTTTGTTCTTATCAGTTATTTCTTGTTATTCAGACATTTGTAATTCATCTTTCAGACTTGTACTTGGTTTTTGTTAGAGGCTCTATACTCGTGACCCCAAGTCTTGGGAGTACTTGGTTAGTCGTGGTTTCTATTCATACATTATCTTTTCGGTTATTCAGAATTTATTGTTAAAGTTGCCATGTTCCCCTTATTGCTTCATGTTTGGGATGAATCGTTGTATTGAGAAGGTGTTGGTCATCGCCCAGCCTCGCGGCAGGGCGCCATCATGACCGGGTTTGGGGTCGTGACACAAGTGAAATAGCCATTTATAGGATATGGACTCCATTAACCAAATTTTATAAACATAACAATAACAATTTCCAATAGCAACATAATTCACCATAATAAAGGTATTCCAATTTTTATACATCATTGCCGCACATCAATATTTATCTTTTAAATTACCATGGCCGACACTACCCACAACCTGTATACAGAGCCTCTAAATATATTGAAGAATAATATGGAAATGCCGGCAACAAGGCTCCGGCTATACCATTATACAACATCAAACCAAGATCCCAAAATAGAAAGTGGCGTGAGCCACATAGGGCCCCGAATGGAAAGGGGCTCGCTGAATCAGCTGACGGGGAGTGATGAGGATCTACGGTCGGTGGACTGGAGTAGCTGCTATGGGTCCACCTACAATCATAACACGAATGTGGCGCCCCCGGCAAAAGGGACGTCATTACATTTGAATTGTACTGGTATGTATGAAAAAAAAAACTTTGTCCCAAGTAAACTCAAGTCATACACAACTAGATAACAGTAATAGAAAGAACAATCAAATGCACAAGCAAAGGAACAATCAAGCCAAACAAGTTTTCAACATCTAACTTTGTTTCAAGTAACCTCAAACCATAAACAAGTCGAAAACAATAATAGAAGCAACAACCAAACACACATAGAAGGTACAATCAAGCCAAACAAAGGGACAATCAGTGCCCCACATGTTACAAACTCTCCTGTTGTCTCCTTTCACAATTCCACATCAATGATTTCACAAATTTGTTTAAGTGTTTATTTCAATAGTGATTTCGATCACTTTTCCACCCTTATTACCTCGACCACCCTTATCACCACAACCCACCCCTTATAACTCCGTGTTGCGGCACGCAACCCGACCCCGCCGTACAGTTTCAATTCACAAACAGCACAACCACAACAATCAATTTACAAATAAGAAGAGCAACAACAATACTTCCCAAGACACAGCCACAACAATGTTACAAGTGTTTCCATAGCCAAAAGTACCAGTTCCGTTATATTCAACAATTCATAAGCAATTCAACTCATTGCAATAATTACCCACAAGAAGCCAAATATGTTATTACCACAGTTGTTCCAATTGCATCATTTACGATTTCCTTCTATCATTCGTTTCTCAACTCTTACCACATAACACTTAGTCAAACCAATCAAAAGAATTTCACAAACAATCCACGTAGCTATCACATACCAAATATTCATACACCAAACAAGGCGATTTCACAAAGATCAAAGTTAGCCATACATACCTCGAAGAGCTTTTCCTTAAGTTACTACAACGTTCCGAAAATTCTAGCAACTTCAATCTATTTTGAGACATAGCAAAATTGAGCAAAAATTAGAAAGATATTCATGGTTTCAGCTCATTTGAGCATTCTATCAAACACTAGATGAGCATCTTGATTTCAAATTCCCTTTTCAAGATTTCCTTCATTCCCTAACCCAATCTTTACTTATTTATGTTAAACAATCTTCTCGCAATGTATATTGTACATGCATGTATACACAATACCAAAACACCAAAGAATCATACCTCAATACCCATCTTATACTCTAAACTCGAATTTAAAACCTAGGGCATAGAATCTTACCTCTTAGATGAAGAACTTGCGATTGGGTTCTTGATTCTAGAAGATTGATGCAAGATTTGGATGATTTAAATGTTGGGTTCCTCCTTCTATCTCTAAAATGCTCTCACCTCTCTCTAAAATCAGTAAGAAATGACCCCAAAATGAACCCCAAAGCCTATATATTGAAAAGGTGTCGGGTTATAAAAATTAGAAATTTAACCCTCTAATGTCAATTATGCTGTAGCAGAATGCACCGCAGAATGAACATGCGGGCCGCAGAATCCACCGCAAAATCGGTGCCCGAAAATGAGCTACACTGGTTTAATCTGCGGTCAAAATGCGGACCGCAGAACGAAAATGCTGACCGCGGAATGAAAATGCGGACGACAGATCTGACATGACACAGGATTGCATTTTCCAGCCTTTGGTAATTTGATCATAACTTTGTGTAGGAATGTCCAAATGACGAACGGGTTTAAGCGTTGGAAACTAGACTCAAAGAGCTTTAATTTGATAATCTATTGACCACATAAAACCTTATACATAATTATATATGCTCGTTTAAAGTGGAGCCTTGTGCGAATCCATTTGGAATATTGGCCTATTACGAAAAGTTTCCCGTTTGGCATACACTTAGGCTTCCATTTGGACCTCACATCACTTGCCGTAAGACTTATACTCATATTTAACAAGTCTAATTTATCTCCACCATGTTAATAGTATATAAGAATATTATAATAAGCCTGTGTGACACTACGAAATCCTAAATTACTTAGCGAAATTTTCCGGGGCCTTACTAATTTAAAGCCATTTTTTCCCTATAAAAATAGCAAGAAATTTCTAAAAACTAATTTAAACGGATAAAATAATTTATAATACATAATTAACAATATAAAAAATACATGATTCAATTTTATGCGTATAAAACACAATTGAACCTTAAAATGGCTAATATTGTAGTTATGTGCAATTTAGTTTTGAAAATACTAAATATAATTGTAAAAATATATAAAAATTACTTAAGACATATTTTAGCATAAATATAAAAATCCAATAGATTAATTATTAAAATAATAAGTTTGAAAATAACTATTGGGGATTTTATGGGTATAAAGGGAGGAAATAAATCAATTTAAAACTTTAAAACTACGGGAAAAGTAATAAAACACTTGGACATGCTTATATATTCATATATATGCTATTTTGAAGGTCTTTTGCATATTGAAAAATATATATGAAAAAATTATGTATCAACAGCTGCCCCTCTTTACCCAGGAAGGATGAAATAGTTTTCGAGTAAAGAAATTATGGAAAATTTTGGCCGAGCGAAATGGTTTGAAGAGGTTAGGCTGCACCCCAGCTTTTGAGCTACCTACATATCCTCGACCTTATAGGAATCAGGTCGTATGTAGTTTAGGATTCCCTAGCGGAGTGTACCGATGAGGCGATTTCAAGAACGAACGCAACATCTAGGGTTGTGTGAGTGGACAGTTTAGTTGAATGGTTAGGTTTGATATGGTTGTGGGATCGCTCCTACTAGAATGGCTGTTGCTCGTCATCTTACCTACAAATAAGCAATAAAATCATATATTGTGCGTAAATTTAAACATGATGCGAATTCTTGTTGGACCTTGTCTTCAGACGATGAGGATGACGTCCTTAGACCATGATGTCCTGGGCCATGAAGCTTATGATAAAGGATTCACGGACCATGAAATGATATTCTCGGGCTGTGAGGATGGTGCCTCCAAACCATGACGCCTTTGAATATTGATATACAAAAGTTTGAAAGAGATCCTTAGGCCATGACATGGTGTACTCAGGCTATGAAGATGGTGCCTCCGAATGATGACACCTTTAGATGAGTTGGAGATATTTCAGCCCACGAAGGATGCAGTATGTGGTGATCTTTCAACAATCTAGGTGTAGTGTGAGGCGATCTTTAAGCCATGCAGGTGTAGTGTGTGGCGACCTTTCAGCCGTGCAGATGTAGTATGAGACGATCTTTCAGCCACGCAGGTGTAATATGTGGTGATCTTTCAGCCATGCAGGTGTAGTATGTGGCGATCTTTCAGCCGTGCAGGTGTAGTATGTGGTGATCTTTCAGCCATACAATGCAATATGAGGTGATCTTTCAGCCGTGCAATGCAGTATGAGGCGATCTTTCAGCCGTGCAATGCAGTATGAGGCAATCTTTCATCCATGCAGATGTAGATGAGTCGATCTTTCAGTCGTGCACGTGTAGTATGTGACAATCTTTCAGCCGTGCAATGTAGTATGAGGTGATCTTTCAGTAATGTAAGTGTAGTGTGTAGCGTTCTTTCAGCGGTGCAGGTGTATTATATGGCGATCTTTCAGCCGTGTAATATAGTATGAGGCGATCTATTAGACGTGCAGGTGTGGTATGTGGAAATATTTTATCCATGCAATGTAGTGTGTGGCAATCTTTCAGCCGTGCAGATGCATATGGAGTCAGCGTTTAGTCTCAGACGGTAGAATGGTAGCCTTATGCAATGCAAATGCAGATAGAGGTAGAGCTTAACCTTGGAAGGCAGAATGGTAGACTTATGCAATGTAGATGCAGATGGAGACAGAGCTTAACCTTGGAAGGCAGAATAGTAGCCTTATGAAATGCAGATGCAGATGGAGACAGCGTTTAGTCTCGGAAGGTAAAATGGTAGCCTTATGCAATGCAAATGAAAATGGAGGTAGATCTTAATCTCGGAAGGCAAAATGGTAGCCTTTTGTAATGCAGATGCAGATGGAGGTAGAGCTTAAACTCGGAAGGCAGAATGGTATCCTTATGCAAAAAATAAAGTAAAAAATGACAGCAAAGTTTTCTTAGCTAATAGCATATTGCGGTGTTGTTATTACGGGGAGCATTTTGACATACAGGACATCACTAGTGTGTACTAATAGCAAATGTTAGCAAGTACAGTGGTTCTGAGAATCGTATTCTTGAACAATGTTCCATGGGCGTACAGTATGTTTAATGATTTTGCAATCCTAGTTCCTACATCCAATGAAAAAAAGTGAGTTTTGCAAGGGGGAAGGTTAGTTCGTATCCTCGCTGGCTTTGATTGACCCGTTCGTATTTATCTGGTGATATCGTCTGTATCATTAGGTTATTGTTGCTAAACAAAGCAATTTCAATAATAGACATGCATGATTTTGTAAAAGCATGACATAAATGTATAATTAAAAATAGTTTATAGATGAACCGACGATTGTGACGTAGTTCAGGACATTACAACCTCTCCTGCTGCGGAACTTTAGGGTCCTCCTCAAAATTCTACCTCAGTTTGATGGGTTGACGCTTGTGACTATCGCTCGTACGACGATCAGCTAAAATTTCTTCAAAATTTTGGGGGTCCTCCTCAAAGTTCTGCCCCATTTTACAATTATGGGGGGGGGGGGTGAAATTTTATTGAATTGTTACCAAACCCATAGAGCTACCTACGTATACCCTCTTAAATAGGAATCAGGTTAGGTGTAGTTCAATTTAAATCATATAAGGAAAGCATAAAGATTACACATAGTAACGCTTGACTACATCTGAATTAAGTGTCTTTGGCCAAACTTCTCCGTCCATTTCTACAAGTATGAGGGCTCCTCCTGTCAAAAACCTATGAACAATGTATGTACCCTGCCAGTTAGGAGAGAACTTCCCTTTGGCTTCATCTTGATGCGGAAAAATTTTCTTTAACACCAGCTGCCCCGGTGAACTATCTTGGCTTGACTCTTTTGTTGAAGGCCCTATACATTCTGTTCTGATAGAGTTGGCCATGGCAAACTGCATTCATTCTCTTCCCATCTATAAGGTCTAGCTACTCATAACGACTCTTTACCCACTCTGTGTCATCGATCTTAGCTTCCTATATGATCCTTAGGGAAGGAATTTCTACCTCAGCAGGAGTGATAACCTCTGTACCGTAAACCAGTATATAGGGGTTGCCCCGAATAATGTGCAGACTGAGGTGTGATACCCCAATAGAGCAAATGATAACTTCTCATTGCATTGTTTATGCTTCTCTATCATTTTCCTCAATATCTTCTTGATATTCTTATTGGCAGCTTCTACAGCTCCACTCATCTGAGGCCTGTAGGCTGTGGAATTCTTGTGTTTCATCTTTAAGATTTTACACATAGCTTTCATTAAGCCGGTGTTGAGGTTGGAGCCATTATCAGTAATGATTGACTCTGGAATCCTGAATGGACAAACAATGCGGCCGTGGTCGCGGACGAAGTCTGCCATGACTTTCTTAGTAACTGCTCTGTAAAATGCTGCTTTGACCCATTTGGTGAAATAGTCTATGGCTACCAGGATAAACTTGTGCCCGTTGGAAGCAACATGCTCGACTGGTCCAATAACATCCATTCCTCAGGCGGTGAACGGCCATAGTAAACTTGTTGTGTCAAGCTCACTTGGAGGTACCTTTATTATGTACGTATGTATCTGATAGTGGTGGCATTTCCAGACATACCGGATGCAGTCCGTTTCCATAGTCACCCAAAAGTAACCAGCTCAGAGTATCTTCTTTGCTAAGACAAAATCGTTCATATGTGGACCACAGGTCCCAGCATGAATTTCCTCTAGTAGCCTGGATACTTCCTTTGCGTTGATACATCTTAATAATCCTAAATCGGGCGTTCTCCTTTACAGGATTCCTCCGCTATGAAAGAAATTGTTGGATAATCTTCGAAGTGTGAGTTTTTGAGTAGGATTAGAAAGCTCAAGGTACTCTCATTTTTCTAAATATTCTATGATATCATGAAAACAAGGTTCTCCATCTGCTTCCTCTTCAACACGGGCATAGTAAGCTGGATTATCATGGATTTTCACCAGAATGGGATTAATGAAATTCTTGTCTGGATTTTGTATCATAGATGATAGGGTAGCCAATGAATCGACGAACTCATTCTGGATTCTGGGAACATGCTGGAACTCCGTCTTTATGAACCTTTTTCTCAACTCTTGTATGTGATGCAGATTCGGTAGTGTCTTGGAGTTCTTGGTTGCGCATTCTTCTCGTAACTAATGTATGAATAAGTCTGAATCTTCAATTACTAGAAGCTCTTGAACATTCATGGCAATGGCCATTTTTAGCCCTAAGATGCATCTCTTGAACGTTGTTGCAAGGAAACCTGAGTTTGGTGGACACTGGATAATGTTGACCGGTTTCTGATATTGAAACAGCTCCTATGCCAACTCCTTTGAAGTTCGTTGCTCCATCAAAGAACATTCTTCAACCGTCATAGGATTCTGCAATTTCTTCTCCTATGAATGATACCTCTTCATCAATAAAATATGTTTTTAGGGGTTCGTATCCTCCATCTACGGTGTTTTCAGCAAGGTGGTGTGCCAGTGCCTGTCCCTTGACCACTTTCTGAGTCACGTAAACAATGTCGAATTCACTCAACAGAATTTGCCATTTGGCTAGCTTGCCAGTGGGAATGGGATTCTGAAAGATGTACTTTAAGGGATACATTCTTGATATGAGATATGTAGTATAGGCAGAGAAGTAATGTTCTCGGCTTCTGAGCTACCCAAGTTAAAGCACAACAGGTGCGTTCCAATAGAGAATACCAGGCCTTGTACGGGGTGAACTTCTTGCTGATATAATAAATGTCTTGTTCCTTTCTCCCTGTTTCATCATGCTTCTACAGAACGCAGCCGAAAGCTCCATCTAATATTGCAAGGTAGTGTAATAAGGGTCTACCTGGCTGAGGCGGGACTAAGACTAGTGGTGTTGACAAGTACTCCTTAATTCTGTCGAAGGCCTTTTGTAGTCATCGGTCCATTTGTTAGCGGCATCCTTCTTCAACAGTTTAAAGATTGACTCACAGATAACTATAAACTATGCTACGAATCGGCTGATGTAGTTAAGCCTCCCTAAGAAACTCACCACATCCTTCTTGTTCTTTGGCGGTGGTAGATCTTAAATGGCTTTGAATTTTGATTGATCCAATTCTATTCCTCAGTGACTCACAATAAACCCAAGCAATTTCCCAGTAGGGACCCCGAATGCGTAGTTTTCGGGATTTAATTTCAGGTTGTATCTCCGTAGTCAATTGAAGAACTTCGTTAGATCTTCCATATAGTCGATGGCCTTCTTGGATTTGGTAATAACATCGTCCACATATACCTCTATATCTTTTTGTATCATATCATGAAAGATGGTAGTCATGGCCCTCATGCAGGTGGCCCATGCATTCTTCAGGCTGAATGGCATCATCTTGTAACAGTACACTCCCACGGCATAATGAAAGTTGTTTTCTTAGCATCTTCCTCATCCATCTAGATCTAATGATAACCACTGAAGCAATCTACGAATGACTATAACTCATGCTTGGCGCAATTTTCAATCAGGATATGTATATTCGACAAAGTGAAGTCGTCTTTTGGACTAGCCCGGTTGAGATCCCGGTAGTCAATGCAGACTCTGACCTTCCCATCCTTCTTTGGTACTGGCACAATGTTGGCTAACCATGTCGGGTATTCTACTACCTTGAGAACCTTAGCTTTAACCCGCTTGGTGACTTCTTCCTTGATTTTCAAACTCATGTCAAGCTTGAACTTTCTGAGCTTCTGCTTTACCGGTGGACACATTGGATCGGTTGGTAGATTGTGGGCCATAATAGACGTACTCAGACCGGTCATGTCATCATATGACCAGGCGAATATGTCCTCATACTCCTTTAGAAATTCTGTGTATTCTTCCTTCTTTGATTGCGAAAGGTGAATGTTGATTCGTGCTTCCATGACATTTTCTGCATCTCCCAGGTTGGACTTAGGTCTATTCTTAAATTTCTCAACTTCTTTGACAATCCCATCAGGTATGTCATCTTCCTCTAAATCAATGTCTGTTTGTTGCATTGTCTCATTACATGTCACAGTAATTGGTTCATCAAAATAAGTAATAGTAATGTTGTATTGGTAAAGTAAGGAGGAAAACGATAGCAATAAATATTAATTCATAAGAAAAATCAAACATTCTTTGATAGGTTGAATAACTATTTTTGAACATTGAAGATCTTATTGCGGACATATGAAAAAATGCGAAAAGAAAATCACTTAGTAAATAAAATAGTGAATAGTGCTTGTTTTAGCTTTGCTACCCCGAGGCTCGTCGGTCTCTGGTGCTCCTGATGGTGAAATTCTTGAGATGCGCCCCTTTGCTCACAGTCTATATGGAAGGGCCTTCCTCCCCCTCCTCATCGAGAATAACGCAACAATCCATATCACTCTCCTCTAGAAATAAGTTCTTCACTGCTATGAGCGCTTCTTCTTCATCTAACCCATAAATAATGTCGACATGTTGTAAAATTTGCTCCAAATGCGGTATTGGCTGCTCTAATGGGTAGTAAGGATCACGCCATGGTGGCGACCAACTATCAAATTATTCCCAGGTGTATTCATATCCAAAACCGAAGGTAGTTCTATGTTTCTTGAGTTTTATGGGTTTTGAGATTCCTTGGAGGTTCTTTTCGAGCCCTTTGCGAGGTTTGTACCCACTCCAATTCAGTATACTTTTGATTTTGTTATCCCACCATTTGTCTTTGTCGATAGCATTGACCTTCTCGATGTGGTGGTAAGTTTCTCCACTCAACTTCCTTCTTCCCCCGATCGCTGGAATGGTCTGGAAACAATATACGGTTGCTACCGTCGCCGTGAATGATCATTTCTTGGTGATTCCATTCAAATTTTATTGCCTGATGCAACATTGATACTATGGCCCCAACAACATGAATCCATCGCCATCCCAATAGCAAATTGTAAGATGTTGTTGGTCCCATCTGCAGACATAGACTAATCTCACCAATGGTGGTCCTTTGAGAACTATCAAAGGATTTCACATTGATTGCTCTATCCTTTTTCTCATGCAGTCGTTTACCTAATTTCTTGAGTGTTACCAGCGGACAAATGTTAAGACTGGAACCTCTATCGATTAGGATCTTAGTGATGAAATAATCTTCGCATTGCACTGTGATGTACAGTGCTTTGTTGTGGCCTAGCCCTTTAGGTGGCAGCTCATCCTCATAAAAGGTAATCTTATGGCTTTCCAGCATTTTTCCACCATATTAGCCATTTCCCCACCAGTGATGTTACTTGGCATGTACATTTCACTCAGCACCTTCAACAGAGCATTCTTGTGTATCTTGGAATTCTGCAGCAAAGAGAGGATGGATATTTATGTTGGCGTGTTGTTTAACAGGTTGATGACCGAATATTCCTTGGCCTGAATTTTCCTCCAAAGGTCGTTCGGTCCTTTCTCAATGAGGGGCAGCCGATTGGAGGCCTGCTTGCTTGATTCTGCTAGATGTTCAAAGGTATAGACTCTACCATTTCTTGTCATACCATGTGCTGCGACTGTTTCTTCAATCCTAACCTTGCCCTTCCTTCTTGCCTCGGCTGTATAATCCCAGGGTACAGTACTTTTATAGAATGGTGGCATGGTTGACATCGCCACTAGGATCGGTGCGGCTATCCTCACTTCAAATGGAACATGTGCCTCGCCTGGTAAGACTGCAACCTCAAATGGTGCGAGTGTATTTGCTGATGATGTTGCTTCAAACTCAAGAGGTATAGACATATCCACCTCGGTGTCCTCAGATGGCTGGATCTGGACTATGATTGGATTGAGAGTAATTGCTGGTTTCTCTGGGTTATCACCTTCTACGACCAACCTGATGGATCCCTCGGGATCCGAGTCATCTTCTACTTCAATCATGTGAATACCTCCACCCCTATGGTTTGGCAGAGGGTTGTTGCAGGCGTTTGGACGGCTTCTTTTTCCACATTGACTTTTTTATCAATCAAAATTGTATTTTGTCCTTTAAGGAGCGGCATTCGTTGATGGTGAGCCCTTTCATTTCGGATTGGTATGCACAGGACTTGTTTGGGTTTAACCCACTGAGAAGGATTCTCAAGGATTGTAGCATGGATGGGGTGACATAACCATCAACTTTGAGCCCCTCATATAGCTGGTAAATGGGTTCGGCAATGGCTGTATATTATTTTAGAGGTTTGCGATCAAAATTAGGTCGGGGTCTATGGAAAGTTTTGCGTGTAGGGGGTGATTGATAATGGGATGGTTGAGCATTATAAGTTTGGTAGACATGAGTGTGTTGGGAGTATCTAGGTGAGGTAGGTTGGTATGTAGGAGGTGGAGGAGGCTGATAAGTTTGTAGTGGAGCTTGGTACGAGGGTGCTTGGTAATTTGGGGTTAGCTGGTATGTGAGTGGAGGTGTTGTGTAAGCTTGGTATTTGAGGGGAGATTTGGTCCTTTTTGCAACTATCACAACCCCTACATCCCTTTTCTTTGACACACTTCCGGACTGTAAAGCCTAATTTATGGCTTGCAAGGCCTCAAAGTTTGTAACCATAACGCTTTTAATACCCTCTTCAATTCTTTCACCCAGTTTGATAATGTCAGAAAATTTGTGGTTCTCAATCATCATCAACCATTCATAGTACTACGGATCCTTAGCCTGGATAAAGAACCTTTTCGTTTGCTCCTCTTCTAAGGGGTCAGACCTAAGCAGCTTCGGACCTCTAGCGAGTAGCATACTCATGAAATGTCTCTGTGGGCTTCTTTTTTAGGTTCTACATATAGAACGCATCTAACGCATTCTCTCTATTAAACCTGAACCTGTGAATAAAGTCAAATGCCATACCTACCCATCTTGAACACTTCTTGGGATCTTGGTTGATGTACGACGATAACGCATCTCCTTTCAAACTCCTAATGAATAGCTTCATGCATATCCTTTCATATTTTCCTACTCCGACCAGCTTGTCGCAATATGTCCTTAGATGGACCCTCAGATCACCCGTACCATCAAACATTTCAAACTTAGGACGTTTGTACCCCTCAGGCAGTTTGACATTAGGATGCATGCAAAGATCCTCATAGTTCAGCCACTCAATTCCTTTGAATCTCTCAACGCCCTGAATCCGGCTGGTTAGTTTCTTAAGTTCCTAGGCCAAGTTCCAGATAAGCAGATCCTTTTCATCAGACTCAGGTGTGCAAGATATAGGTTGGGTGGAGTGTGGCATGGTCTCCATGTACATAGAATTGTTATGGTGTCCAGGTGTATGGGTTTGTAAATGGTTGTTTGCAGAGTTCCGAGGTTCTAGGATAAGTAGTGGAGTGTTGTTTGGGGCATGGCAGGTGTTACATTGGTTCTTTGGTGGAGCAGTGGGATAATTCTATTGTTTTGCGATATTTTGAGGAGGTGTGGAGTTTTGAGCATTAGGAAAATTGGTATCTGGGGTGCTGAGAGAAAATGGCAAGTTTGCTAGATTCCAAACCTGATCCAGATCTTCCTGGAACTTCAATAGTTTCTATTCAAGTTGTGACACATTAACATTAGGAACTCGAATACCATGTCCATCAGTGGCCTCTACCCGTTCAGTTGTGTTCTCTTTCCTGATGTTATTCAAATCTTCCATTTCCTACTTGCCTTTGCCTTTAATGGGACTGAAAGGATGAGTGGGTGGAGGGCCCCTGGATCTTGTGAAATAAGATGATGATGCCAGAGAGCACGAACTAACGTTTGGGTAGGGTAATAATAAAATAAAAATAAAAACAAAAGGTAGTCAAGTTAGTGAGGATTATAAAAAGCATTGCGATATTTAACCACATAATGCAGGAATGTAAAGTGTGTCCTAACTTGGAACCTCTTTGTGGCCGATGTGACTTGGAGAACTTTTAATGCTAAATGCTTCATTTCATAATGTAAGAACAGACGAATCCCAAAATGATACTGAAATAATGATAAAAAAGGAGTTACTATTGGCACTTGACCTTATTACATTTAGAAAATGAGTAAGCCTAAATCTATTTGGTCTCAGGTGGGCCTTCCTCATGTTGAATTTTCTAGTTGATCAAATCCTCCAGCTCACGCAGGCTCATTAGTAAGAACGCCTTCGCCAGATGTCCTTCTTCATTTCCCTCAGCGCTCTGGCAGTCATTGACTCTTTTCCTCACTTTTCCCACCAATTCTAACAGGCTATATTCTAGATAATCTGGCTTTTCGCTAGTCTTGACGGCCCTTTCTTTCCATTCATTAATTTGGTCATCCAGTGGAAGATTCCTCCACCAGTCTAAAAAGAGTGGGGGCATGTTAACCATACCGAAGCTGGGAGCCTCGTGCCTCATTTTCTGCACAACTAAAGGGTTAGACGTTACCCCCCCCCCCACCAGACTCGACTATTTATATATTTATGATCAGCATGAAGCATTTAGTTCTCCAAATAAATGCACAGAATGTGATGATGTCCGTTTGGGTTTAAGGAAACCTAGTGGACTTTGGATAAGGCTATCTTAAAGGATCATTATATGGACAACATAACTGACCCAGCTAGGTTTGACCATGATGCATGGATAATTTAAACAGAGTAAGGTTTCTATGGGGTTTTAGATTGGTACCCTTGAGTGGACAACTTAAGGGGGAAGGCACGGAATTGTCGACTGCACCACTGATCGACTAGTTTTAACGCAAATAAGCCTCTCTGAATTTAGGGGGTTAATGATATAAGAAGGGCGCAACCACTCATAAAGCATTGCTATAGTATTTGTTTGGCACGAGTGGGGTATGATGTTGAGCATGATTATGCAATAACTAAAAGCATGTGGACGTGTATTTGCACATCAAGAAAGTGATAAATACAGCCGTTTTCATAATTTAAAGTAGCAGTTAAAGGAAATAAACAAGGAAGATATGTCAGTTTTTCTTTTGAAGAAGAAATTAAATGCTTAAAGAAATTAA
>MU702032.1:25839-77453 GCA_026770625.1 Nicotiana glauca | reverse complement strand
GGGGGGTCAAATTCACAAAAACGGCATGAAATGGTAAAAGCCTAACATTCCCAGCAGAGTCGACATGTTGTCGCATCCCCTTTTTCCTTCCGCGGAATCGGGTTCATGACATTTTGGTATGGGACAACTCATTCCTTTAAGGAAAGGGGTTTTCATCTTTTTAAGAGTCGCCACCTAACGATTTTAAAGGTACATTAGAGTGCATAAAGGTTTATCTACAACTACATTTGATAACCAGAGATACGGTAAGGGCATGAATTTATCCTAAGTGGAAGGTGTTAGGCATCCATCGGGATCCACTAGTATGGTTCCCGGCCAGACAATTTTTGTGAAATTTTGCAATTAGCAAATAAACAAGTAGGACTCAAATAATAGGGGATTTAAGTTTAAATACACAAGTGTTTGAAAACGATTAATGAAAGCAAGGTTTTGAAAAGAGTTACAATCCAAGCATGCTTATGAACGTAAAGGGGGTGTCCAAGGTTTATTTGTAATGTGGATCACATCAATGCAATACCCAGTATAAAAGTCCTCAAAAGAGGGGCTACACGTGGTATTAGCGTATCGGTCATCATATCCATATCAACCCTTTTCCGCCCGTAATGGTAATTAAAGCGAGGGTCATCTCGACCCTTATTGCATATTGTTACCCGTCCCTTTCTATCAGTCTTAAAGGAATTTAGGACTTCTATCTGATAAGAAAGAGGTTCTAGGCAGACTTTCATGTGTAAAGGGAAAATACCGAGGCGACATACAAAACAAGTAGGACTGCATTTAAAGGGGGAAACACATAAATGAGTAGAAGGCTCAGACATACCTCCACAAAAAATGCACATAGATAGCATGACTTATACACAATTAAGTTCTGAATTTAAAATCCTAAAGGAGGGTGTTTAAGTGATAACATCAGAACCGGATTTATCACATGACTCATAAAAAAAGTCCGAATTAGGTTTGCCTACTAATTTTAACAGTTGATAATGAAACAAAGGCAATTCTAATTTTATTTATGTTATTAACTAAGGATTTCCTAGGCATAAAGTCATATGCAGTATTTATTCCTAGTTATTAAGACAGTTTGGAAATTATTTTTACCTAAAACATGTTATTCTAGTTGATACGAATGTAGAGACTATTGCCAATTATTTTAAAAGAGATAATCAAGTGTGAAGTTGTTTTTACCTCTTTTATAATCAGCAGTTTACACTAAGTGTGAATGTAAGTACAAACGGGATCCTAAATCATGGTATATAAGATGCAGGTATAAAACTCATGATGCAGAATTTCCTAAGAGCAATATTTCTAAATGTGCATAGCACCGTAGAGCATAATAGAAAAATGCTTAAACGTTAGCAGATTTAAACACATGATATTTGTAAAGGTGCACATGTTGAAGCAATAAACACGAGGCCAAAGAGCATTATTTCCAAATATACACAAGAGTTACAGAATTGTTGAAATGGGTAACAGCTTTTAAGCCAATGATGTTATTGTCCTAAGAGCAGAATTTCTAAGTGATAGACATAAAGCATAGATTAATGAATGAGGTGCTGAAGCAAGAAACATAGATCCTAAGAACATGATTTCTAATGCACGCATGAATCCTAAACATGGTTTTTATTACACAATTAGGAATAATAATAGGTTTTCTACCCTTAACAAATTATAGCATGCATATTTACCCTATCTCTTTTCACTAGCCGCCCGAATACTTGTTTACAAATTATTACAGGCCATGTGAATGAATTACATAAGTAGAAGCGAAAAAAAAAAGTTACACTACAGGAAGCCTGATTAGGACTTCCTCTCTGAGTTATGTCATAAACCACCTCAAGTGCGAATGTTGTAGAGCACAATTTGATTCTGAAAATCATTTCAGAAAAGCACGGATCAGATGAAAAATCACAGGAAATCAGTACTAGCTAAGGAAAGTGTCACAAAAAAATAAGGAAGTAATTTTGAAAAATCAGTATAGGGTTACAAGAAAGTACACAGAATCACAGATGTAGGATTAAGGAGATTACACATAATCAACATAAATTATGTGAACGATCGATAAAACAAATGGTCGGACGTATAAATAACACGGGTTTGGACAAAATCAAAGAAACCTTGAGAACATATTAAAACAGGAAGCACAATAGCATATACAACAGACATAAATCATAGTATATTCATGATAGTCATGCAAACACACTGCAAACAAATTCAAACTTCAAATCAAACCCAGAAATATTAGGGTTTCTTGACAAAAATGAATCAAGCAAAAAGGAAAGACTCGGGTAATGTTTGAACATGTTAAAAATCAAAGTAATTGCTAAAATTAGAAAGAAATTATTTTTTGCAAAAAGGGTTTTGAAACACTAGTTTGGAAAATGAAGAAACCATTTGAAATCAGAGAGGCATTTTGAGGTAAACACGTGAAAACCTTAAGAACCCATAGATCCATCACAAACCTAAAAAGATCGGAAGATTTATAGCTCGGTTTTTTTTTCCAGAAAATAAGAGAGACAAAGAAAATATCGGTTAAAACCCATGGATACAACTAAATTGGAGACAGGTCTAAAGAAAAGTAAAAAAATATCAGGAGGTAGGGTTTCAGAGAACCCAAAGAGGACGAGAAAATATTAGATCATTACCGGTTCCAGTTGGAAGAGCCATGGACCTTACTCGAACAGCCATGGATGGTCAAAAAGTAGTATAAAAGAACATGGACAAAAGTTGGACAGGATCTGGACTAGTTATCTTTTGAGATCTTTCCACGAAATCACAAAACGGGCAACCAGGAGACGTAAGAGACAAGAATACGTCTCAAACAGCAATGGGAGTCAATGGATTGAATGAGGATTGGAGGGATTAGGGTTAGTATGGGTGGCGGCGGCTAGGGTTAGCTTTAGGTTTCAGAGAGAGTTGGAGAGGAGAGGGGATTCAAGGGCAGCGGATTGTAAGAATGAGAGGGTGTGAGGGGTCATTTAGGATTAATTATGGTAAGGGTGAACGGTGGTTGTTGATCTCTGTGATCAATGGCCAGGATTGAAAGGCTTGGGGAGGGTTATAAAATTAGGTTAGGGCTTGGGTAAAGAGGGCGTGGGTCGGGTTTCAATTAAAATTAGGCTGGGAAATTGGGGTCCAATTTTTGCTCTAATTAAAAGCTAATTAGGCTATAATTTAAATAGCCATTTTTTTCCTATAAAATAGTAAATAATTTCTAAAAACTAATTTAAAGGACTAGAATGATTTATAATACATAATTGATAATTGAGAAATACAGGATCCAATTTTATACGTATAAAATACGATTAAACCTTAAATGGTTAATATTGTAATTATGTGCAATTTAAAGTTAAAAATACTAAATATAATTGTAAAAATATGAAAAAATTACTTTAGCCATATTTTGGAATAAATATAAAAATCCAATAGATTGATTACCAAAATAATAATGTTGGAAATAATTATTGGGGATTTTATGGGTAAAAAGAGAGGAAATAAATCAATTTAAAACCTTTAAAATTATGTGAAAAATAATAAAACACTTGGACATGATATATATATATATATATATGTTATTTTCAAGGTCTATTGCATATTGAAAAATACAAAGGGAAAAATTGGATATCAACAACGACTCTGCTATATGGTGAGTTTTGAAGTCATTATTGTTTTTCCAAGTTCCTAGTTTCTTATTTTTAACCAAACCTTCTTTCTCATGGGCCTTAGATAAGCTCAACTCTGAGTTGGTTCACTATGAGGCTAAGTCACGTAAAGCCTCAAATGGGAAAAAGTCTCTCTGGCTTTTTTGCGATAAGAAGGCAAGAAAGCCGATACATCTTCGATCGGAGTTGAACCAATGTTACGAATATGAAGGAAACCTTGAGAAACAAGTAACCTCTATTTTGAAGGAATACAGGGTTCTTCTCCCATTTTTGGAGATGAACATTTCGGTATCTCAGTTGCACGGAAAGACAGAGGCGCTGGAATGTTTTCGGGGAGAAGCCAACCAGGTTAATTTTGAGTGCAGTGAATTGAAGGCACAAATAGATGCTCTTGTTGTGGCCAAACAAAATGCTTTGGCTAGGGATTCAGATACGACTTTGAAATGCTTGAGAAAGCAATTCGGTCCAGACAATGAGGATTGTTAAATTTTAAATAGATCTTTTGAAGATGATGTCTGAGGTTGTGGATACTCGAGCTGAAGCCAAAGGGGTCTAAGCAAAGGCTGATAAGAAGGTGTCCATCTATCTGAAATATGATATTGAAGCTCGTACAAAGTTGAAGGGGGCTTTTGATCGAGAAAATAGGAGTAATAAATATGTCCGATGCAGATCCTGGTAGGAAACGCTCGAGGAGATTCATGGTAAGGGATTCGATCTCTCAGGGGATATAGAATACGGGAGAGGCCAACGAGGATGTTGAAAACAATGATGAAGAGGTCAGTAAGGGAGCTGGTCCCGAGGTAGCCGATTGAAACATAGTCTCCAAGGGGAAAAGCTAGGTTTTTCTTTCTTGTTCTTTGTATCGGGCTCCCTGTAGGAGTGTTGTAAATTTATCTTTGTACCACTATTGATAATAATAATAAAAAAAGGAATCATTTGATTATTTCTTTATATAAATTCCACTTGCTTGTGTCTTTGTTTATTCTTTAAGTTTGTTGATAATTAGTCTGATATGTCGGACTTCAGATAAGAAACCTTAGGTTTTACTTGATGAATAATTGATCATGGTTGACCTTTTAGGGCTCATTCCTCAAATCAAGTTTTTACTGGAGCTCATTGACCTTTAGGTTTTAAACATATTGGCCCTTAGGCTGTTCCGCATTGGCCCTTAGGCTCTTTAAGCTTGCCCTTAGGCTCTTATATATTGTCCCTTAGCTTTTTAGGCCGGCTCTTAGGCTTTTATGCATTGGCCATTAGGCTCTTTTTAGATTGGGTCGATGCGACCTCTAATATGGCTGTAGTGTTCCCTCATTTTTGATAAAGACTTTTGAAGTTTTGATTATGCCTTGGCATGTTTCGTGTTTGTCCGACGCTTCGATAGCTCAAACGAGAACCTCGATTATGAGTCGATATGTGAGGATAGCTAAGTACCTCGAGAGGTTCACTAGAAGGCAGAGTTTTCAAAACCGTTTCATCAAAGGAGGATTGTTTTTGAATCCTTTTTATCGAAGGCTGATTGTTTTTGCAGCCTTTTTTATAGAAGGCTGTTTGTTTTCGAAGCAGTTTTATTGTTCAAAGCTGATTTATCAAAGCTCTTTTGCATATGTCGAGGGCATCCTAATTAACTAGTTCTTTTCTTTGTATTTGGAGGCCTTCAGTTTTATGGAAGCAGTCAGACGTCTCCGAGCTACATTAATTAAGTCGTACTCTTTTAGTCCCCGTGTGTGGTGACGTTTGATTTTATATCGAGGGTATGCCTTTCTAGGGGTCTTACAAGTTCGAATACATATGTTTGGCCTTAATATCGGGGTTATTCCTTTTTAAGGTCTTATAAATTTGAGCATGCCTTGTTAAGGTCTTACGAATTTGATGTTGCCTGATAGAGGTCTTATGAATTCAAGTTTTTGATGGCTCGATGAGCTGACTGTCGATGACAATCCCCGAGTGTTTGAGAGTTTCTGGCCCTTGGGCCATCTTATTAGGAAGTAGTGAACTTCTTTGAGGCATAAAGCATTTTGATAAGCAAAGGGGCTTCCTCAATTACTTGATATATGCACACATGTTTTTTACTTTTGGAAGCTCGATAATTCTACATGGACACGGTTCATTTGACCATTTGGCCCAATACAATATTCTCCTATCAAGTTCCTCCTGGCATAATTTGATTTCTTCCAAGGGGTGACCTCTTGGGTGATTCCCCCCTGTATTTGTGGTGGATCGAAGTGAAGCCTTGAATACTTGATGAGTTCTCCATAGGTAGCATATGGATGTTGCCTTGTTAAAAACCTCGCCGGTAAAACCTAAGGTCTTCGAGCTGGAGGGCGCTTCGGTTTCCCTTAATCGTTCACCTACAATAAGTTAGTATAAAACATAAATGAAAAGGGAGAGGGTTGTACCTTAGAAATGATTGCATTTGAGCCTCGATAAATTTCAATTGCTTTCTCTGGGGACGCGGCACAGTCCTTTCTTTTCTCATTCGGATGCAGCCGAGAATGTCGATTGTGGTCGCTACCTGGTTGCTTACTTGTTTTTTGACTTTTTTGTTGTAGAGGGCGTCGATGCCGGTGCCATGTCGTGCATCACGAACATCTCTCTTATTGCATGTTACTCCCTATACACTACTTTTACTCCATCCTTGGTTGGAAATGTCATCGTTTGATGAAAGGTTGATGGCATTGCCTTCATATTGTGTGTCCATGGCCTTCGAAGTAAGGCATTGTGTCACGCCACAAACTGAGGGACATGACCGGCGCCAGATCGGGTAGCCCTAGTCAAGAGGACCTGGGTGCCTTTCCTATCCCACATGTTACCCCATATTTTCATTGCTCATTAATCAAGGAATTAGTCATTTATAACTAAAACACTTTTTTATAAAACATACATATCATACATGGTTACTGAATGAGGTTTACAACGTACATCGCCCAGCATACAAAATACATTTTTTTACATAAGTTCGTAACCCACATTTACTGTCTACCGAGCCTCTAAGGATATAAAGGATAATACAATACTTGCTGGTACCAAGGCTCCGACTATACCTTACATAAATACCAAAACATGACTCCGGAGTAAAAAGAGAGCGGCATGAGCCACGCATGGCCCCGAGATGAAAAGGGCTCACCAATACAGCTGACGGAAAGTGAAGGGGAGCTATGGTCGGTAGACTAGGGTACCTGCTATGGATCCACCTACAATCATAACACGAATGTAGCGCCCCCGGCAAAAGGGACGTCAGTACATTTGAATTGTACTGGTATGTACGAACAAACTTTACCCCAAGCAAAATCAAACAATACACAAGTAACAAATAGTAATAGAATCAACGATCAAATGCACATGAAAGGAACAACCAAAGCCAAACAAGTTTCACAATCTCTCCTTTTCCCTTTTTCAACATTATTTCATCACATCAATGATTTCAGAACTTTCACATATTTTAATGTCAACAGTGATTTCGATCACTTTTTCCACCCTTATTACCTCGGCCACCCTTATCACCCCAACCCATAAATTATTATTTTGTGTTGCGGCGCGCAAACCCGATCCCACCAGACAATCACATTTCACAAACAATACAACAACCACAACTATTCACAAGAACAACAACAACAATTCTCAAGAACTACAACAACAATTCTCAAGGAATAACAACAACATTTCACAAAGAATTTCCATAACCATCAATACCATTTCCATCATATACAACAGCCCAATGTACAATTTAAGTCACAATGATAATTGCCCACGACAATCCACATATGATATTACCACAGTTGTTTCAATTGCATCAATTACGATTTCTTTCCATCATTTGTTACACAGCTCTTACTACACCAACACATTCACACCCACACATTTGGTTTGTTGCCATATACTTGCACCATCATATTGGAAGACTTAACCAACAACGTTCAAGGCACATTAATCCCAAGAATTTACAAATAGTCCACGTAAGTAAACATATACCAATTACGCGTACACCAAACAAGGGGACTTTACAAAGGTTAAAGTTAGCCATACATACCTCGTTTAAGCTTTTCGTAAGTTACTACAACATTCCGGAAATTCTATCAATTCCAATCAACTTTAAGACATAACAAATTTGAACACAAATTAGAAAGGTATTCATGGTTTCAGCTCATTTGAGCATTTTATCAAATACTAGTTGAGCATCTTAATTTCAAATCTCTTTTCAAGGTTTTCCTTCATTCCCCAACCAAATCTTTACTTATATGTTAAACAATCTATCCACAAACCTAATCTGTACATGCATGTATACATAATAGTATTACACCCAAGAATCATACCTTAATACCCCATTTTATACCCCAAAACTCGAAATTAAAACCTAGGGTATAGAATCTTACCTCATAGATGAAGAACTTGTGATTGGGTTCTTTGATTCTTGAAGGTTGATGCAAGGTTTGGATGATTATGAAGCAATACCTCTCCTTTCTCTCTCTCTCTATACGCTCTCATCTCTCTCCAAAATCAGTAAGAAATGACCCCAAAATGAACCCCGAAGCCTATATATTGAAATGGGGTCGGGTTATAAAAATTAGAAAATTAACCCTCCGATGTCGGGTCTGCTATAGCAGAATGGACCGCAAAACAACAATGTTGGCCGCAGAATACACTGCAAAATCAGCACCCAAAATTCGGCTACACTGGCCCAGTCTATGACAGAAATGCGACCGTCAGAAATGCGACTAGTTTTGCGGTTGCAAATTTGACACAGGATCACATTTTCTAGCGTTTGGTTATTTGATCATAACTTTATGTAGGAATGTCCAAATGAAAAATGGTTTGGAGCATTGGAAACTAGACTCAAAGACCTTTCATTTGATAGGTAATTCATCATATAAAACATTATACATATTTATTTATGCTCGTTCAAAATAGGGACTAGTGCAAGCTCATTTGGAATCTTAGCCTATTATGAACTTTTCCAATTTTTCTTAGACTTAGGCCTTTCCTTGGACCCCAAATTACTTACCATAGGACTTATGCACATATTTACCAAATCCAATTGGTGTACACCATGTTAATATCACATAAAATATTATAATAAGCCTAGGTGGCACCACGAAATCCTAGGTTACTTAGCGAAATTTTCCGGCTCCCCCAGGATCATTCGTCCTCGAATGAGGATTTTGAAAATCAGTTGGTTTTGAAAAAAAAAATAAAAACATGATATGCAAGCTCCCAAATTTTCACTAACTCCGCTATTTTTAGAAAATTTCGCAAAAGTTTCCTTTGTAAGTTGGACATGTCCACCTGTCAGAGAGCCCCCGAAACATATTTCCAAGCACCATTACACAACTTCTATTATCCCTACAACTGGTATATAATTCATTTCCTCATCACTTGCACATATTCAATCAATTGACACTTTTTTGCACATAGTTCGGTCACTTCAATGAGTCCCATACATTTCAACCAATACACCATACACATTTCAATTAATCATTACCAATCTATACTTCCATTAGTCATTCACTTATCACAAGAGTTCTTAAAACACTTTCATTTACCAAAAAAAGGGTTTGCACATGACTCAAATAATCACAACATATACAATTCTTGCACAACTTGAGGAGTTAACAATAGTAAAGCATTTAGGGGAGATATGGGGTGTCTTTACACCAAATGGAACACAACATCAGTTTGCTTAGAGATAAAAGTTCGCACGATCACTACTAGACTTGTTCAAACAAATGGGGATATTTTTCTTTCATTTCATCTTTCGCATCCCATGTGGCTTCCTCAACTTGATAAAGTACCACAGTATTTATATATCAATGACAAGAACCTCATCATTACAAACACTACTTTATCACGATGATACCTGGGCATGGACTGCACATTTTTAAATCATATCACCTAGAAGGTACCTTGCAAATCAAAACCAACTACTATGCAATCAAGATAAAACATTCTATTTCCACAACACTCTCGGCCTTCAATGGCCTCTTATATCTACAGACTTTGCTAGAACACATTCACGGGAGCAATTTCGACCCCTAAACTTACTTAATAAGGATAACAAGTGGATATATCGCATAAGCTAACTATCTACTAACTTCACCTTCAATAATTTCCACCGGAATGATACACAATTGATCTCTACCTACTTTCTTAGACATAGACATATGAATCCACAAAATATATGGCGAACAACTATGGGAACACTTCATACTCCTACTGTGGCCTAATGTGGAATACACTTATGCAACCTTTATTATCAACTCACACAACATCTTCAGGGGAAAAATACTGAGAATAGCATGCTCACCCTCGAAACTCTAAATCTCTAGGCGAACACTCATACTAAACCCTTGATGACCTCCAACAATTACTCTAGGATGTGTTATCATAAACTGGCCATAAAAATACTTATCAAACATATATGTGATCACACTGTGAAGTTTCATCTTTGACTTGTCTGAACTTACAATACCCAATGGATTTATTACAATGAGGAACAACAGACACCAAGATTAGGCTGAAGTTATTCAGGAATCCATTAATGCGCTGAGTAGAGTACTTTATGAGGTTATATGCTAAAGGACACTAAAGTTACAACTAACAATGCTGACATGGTTAATTGCTGTGACGACGTCAATTATTACACAAATGAGGCATATGGGTAAGTAGTACATTGGCAGTAGGAACCATTAAGGAGGAATATTAGGCAATATGGGATTCAAAATACATGAAGTGGAATTACACTCCTGACATTAGCTGACATAAGGAATCTATGCCGTAAGCCCATAAGAAGTTGAGCAATTATGAGATTATCACATTTAAGATAGCTAAACACTTCCTGCTAGTAGATCATATATGAGAGAACTAAAGACACGGACGCTTGTCTTTCAAATCAATATGCTCATGATATGTGCAAAATTCTAAAGGCATCTAATCTCAACCTTTTACGAGTGAAACCACATAGCTAGGACATCCTAGCATAGGGGTGAAATCATGTATTGGTTGGAGGAGTTCCAAGGGTCAACATAATGCTCCGTGGAAAAAGACAAATGACATTTCTATCCACCCAAGGAGGTGTAATACCAAGGGTAGAAAAACTCCCCTCACATGAAAATTATATAGTCAATTATTCCAGAAATCGAGTGAGAAGGAGGCCACATAACCCATTCAATCTGACCCATTTAATACCATTGAAAAGGACATACACTTTGGTTTGAAATCACGATAATTAAATCCTGATCCTTAAGGAAAAATTATTACTTTTTGAAACCCAATAGATATGCCCTCGTGGTCCTAGAAAATCATTAACAATGACGAGGAAGTACTGAAAACCATTACGAGTTGGTATAAAAAAAGACCTCAAAGTGCTCACATGGATCAGATCAAAAGAATGAGACGTCTTAATGCATTTATCAAGGAGAAGTAACCTGGGTTATCTAGTCACATGGATAAGCAGAACAGGTAAATGGTTGTTAGAAGAACATTTACAAAGAATATAAGCAATATTTATTTATTTTAACAAAAGGAATATATCCCCTTCCCTAATGCTAAAAGACTTCCTCTTTGATGCCATAAAATGCAAATGAATTTTACAATGAGATTTATCAGATGAAATAAATAGTAGTATAGAAAAAATAATGAGCACTATTTGGAACCAACAAGCTTAAACTAAGCCGAAGATGTTAGAAGTCCATAGTAAAGGGGGATTTACCCACTTTCAATGTCCTTTTAGAAAAGGGTACTTGTAGAGTATAAAAAATTAGGTGAATTTAATTGGATCGTATCATTGGGTGACTAGTCAAAACATTGAGATGATTTCGCATTGAAGATTACGGGTAAAAACACACCATGCAAGACAAATGAAAAGAAAGTGAAAGAGCCTTATGGAAGTAACCTTTACATTGTATCCACTAGGAAGAGTGGTAATATAAAGCGATTACGAGAAGCTACATTTTTTTTTGAAGACGAAGATTTCTGAAGGAAGTCACGTGATGTATAGCTCTAGAATTATAAAATCTAATTATGTTTAGCAAATCTACTTCATAATGAAGCACTAAAACACACTTCTACACAACCAGCTATTGCAAACCACATTGGGAGATGCTATAAGACTTGACTGAGAGAAAGGCTTTGACATATGAATGTGTTACTAGGTGTATTTATCCTTGGTCAACCCAAAACCTAAAGGCGAGAGTTATACTAATAAGCAAATCGTTGGACTAGCACAAGTGTAGATAATCCATTATCAGAAAAAGATCATTCAATTTCAGTAATTGCGACATGCTATCAACCCTTGATGAACTTGAAATGATTTGAGAACCTAATGAGATAGTATAGAATAATCATGGAGGGTTTGCAAATGTTCATAATGAGTTCTTCATGGATTTTAACTTGAGAACTACCTAGATGCTAATGAAATACAGAAGAATACGAGAAACAAGTGTCGTGCTATAATAACCCCCAAAGGTGTGCTTGGCCTTAACAGAGAGCCTAGTAAGGGTCCTTACGAGAAAGGAAGTGTTACCATGACTCATGGAAGGATATGTTCTCTCATGGTTATCGAACAAGTGTGGGGAAACTGGCACAATGGATTCACTAACTAAAGAACACAATGAACACACGTTATGGAGGTGTAAGGAGAAAATAAACATTTGTTATGAGTTGGACATGCTTCTGCTATATTAACTCCCAATTGCAGTATACGACCAGGACACGAGAAACCTTAATACTAAAACCAAGTGAGCTACATATAGTGGGATGTACCAAGAGGACACGAAAGTTATGGCAACACAATATTTTCCTATGACGGGGATATAAGGATCCCAATTTTCGGAGAAACTTTATGCACACGGTGACCATTTCGATTTACATGCACTCCTATGGTAGGTGTTAAGGTATACCCTTATGTTACTAGGTAGTGAGAAGCTTTCATGATGATATTCGCAAGAGAGTAGATTGACTGTTCAAACCATATAAGCCATATACACAACTGAGTAAAAGAGTGACTCGAGAAGGATCGCAACGATAGGATGCTTTGCATAGAACTTGACACCACATAGGTAAATTTTATGAGGGTGCATGTATAGGCACGAGCGAGTAGATTTTGTCCAATTAAATAAAAAGATTCCGTACGAAATTCATCGGATATACTCCCTTAGTGAGTATTTAGGAAAAGCAAGCGGGAAGTATCAACCCTAGAGTTATAACTCAATTCAAGGACATAATTATAGAACATAGTTTCACAAGAATGCAAATAAGAGAATTCATAATAGTGTGGATTCACGAATAGTACGTATCGTTCAAAGAGTCGATACACACAATGTTTTGTTATTCAACACCTTGTTAAGACCATTTTTATGAGAACTCTTCAATATGGATGTACATACACAATGAGTAGAAATTTTCATTTGACTCCTTTAATGACTTTAGGTTGGTTGGGCAATAGCTTAATCAATACTCCTCGACTCAACATCCCTAATGTACGTAAGTAACATACTGATATATTGCATGATCTGATGGTGCAAAGACATCAATAGGGACAAGGACACCCCCCTCTTAGCGATATTTTTTACCAATCCATCCACAACTCAAAACATTCTCATAACAAGTCCTTAGGCAATCCACTCGGACTCAATGGTGGGATCAATACCTCCTTACATGCTTCAAATTCGCGGATTATGGTATCAAGGTTACCAACCTTGAGAATCGGACTTAGAGAGGAAATCAAATCCCTAACTTGAGCTCTATCGCATGATTGGAGTATCAAAGAAGGGTGAAATTCCTAGATGTCCGAATAGCCTCCAACTTATAGATGTGGTTGACAACACATCGATAAGAAGGACTCTACTAGAGACGGATCCGAGATATCCTAGGACACTTTAAAACCTTAGGCTCTGATACCAAGTTTGTCATGCCCCAAACCGAAGGACAAGACTAGCGCCCGACCGGGTAGCCCTAGTCAAGCGGATCTGGGTGCCATTCCTATCGCACATGTTACCCCGTATTTTCATTGCTCATTAATCAAGGAATTAGTATTTTATAACTAAAACACCTTTTTAAAAACATACATATCATATGTGGTTAATTAATGAGATTTACAACGTACATCGCCCAGCATACAAAATACATTTTTTTACATAAGTTTGTAACTCACATTTACTGTCTACGGAGCCTCTAAGGATACAAATGATAACACAATACTTTCCGGTAACAAGGCTCCGACTATACTTTACACAAATACCAAAACATGACTCCCGAATAAAAAGACAATGGCATGAGCCACCCAAAGCCCTGAAAGGAAAAGGGTTCACCAGTACAGCTGACGGAAAGTGCGGGGGAGCTACGGTCGGTGGACTAGGGTACCTGCTATGGATCCACCTACAATCATAACACAAATGTAGCACCCCCGGCAAAAGGGACATCAGTACATTTGAATTGTACTGGTTTGTATGAACAAACCTTACCCCTAGAAAAATCAAACAATACACAAGTAACAAACAGTAATAGAATCAACGATCAAATGCACATCAAAGGAACAACCAAAGCCAAACAAGTTTAACAATCTCTCATTTTCCCCGTTTCAACATTATTTCATCACATCAATGATTTCACAACTTTCACATATTTTCATGTCAATAGTGATTTCGATCACTTTTTCCACCCTTATTACCTCGACCACCCCTATTACCTCGGCCACCCTTATCACCCCAACCCAATATTTATAATTTTGAGTTGCGGCGCGCAACCTGATCCCACCGGACAATCACATTTCACAAACAATATAACAACCACAACAATTCACAAGAAGAACAACAACAATTCTCAAGAACTACAATAACAATTCTCAAGGAATAACAACAAAGTTTCACAAAGAATTTCCCCAGTGTACAATTTAAGTCACAATCATAATTGCCCACGACAAGCCACATATGATATTATCACAGTTGTTTTAATTGCATGAATTACAATTTCTTTCCATCATTTGTTACACAAAAGTTACCACACCAACACATTCATACCCATACATTTGGTTTGTTGCTACTTACTTGCACCATCATATCGGAAGACTTAACCAACAACGTTCAAGGAACATTAATCCCAAGAATTTACAAATAGTCCACGTAAGTAAACATATACCAATTACTCGTACACCAAACAAGGGGACTTTACAAAGGTTAAAGTTAGCCATACATACCTCGTTTAAGCTTTCCTTAAGTTACTACAACGTTCCGAAAATTCTAGCAATTCCAATCAACTTTGAGACATAACAAAATTGAACCCAAATTAGAAAGGTATTCATGGTTTCAGCTCATTTGAGCATTTTATCAAATACTAGTTGAGCATCTTAATTTCAAATCTCTTTTTCAAGGTTTTCCTTCATTCCCCAACCAAATCTTTACATATATGTTAAACAATCTATCCACAAACCTAATTTGTACATTCATGTATACATAATAGTATTACACCCAAGATTCATACCTCAATACCCCATTTTATACCCCAAACTCGAAATTAAAACCTAGGGTATAGAATCTTACCTCTTAGATGAAGAACATGTGATTGAGTTCTTTGATTCTTGAAGGTTGATGCAAGGTTTGGATGATTATGAAGCAAGACCTCTTCTTTCTCTCTCTATATGCTCTCATCTCTCTCTAAAATAAGTAATAAATGACCCCAAAATGAACCCCAATGCCTATATATTGAAATGGGGTCGGGTTATAAAAATTAGAAAATTAACCCTTCGATGTCGAGTCTACTATAGCAGAACGGACCGCAAAATGATAATGATGGCCGCAGAATACACCACAAAATCGGCACCCAAAACTTGGCTACACTGGCCCAGTCTGCGATAGAAATGCGACCGCAAAGTCAGAAATGCGACCGGTTTTGCGGTCGCAGATATGACACAGGATCACATTTTCTAGCCTTTGGTAATTTGATCATAACTTTACGTAGGGATGTCCAAATAAAGAATGGTTTAAAGTGTTGGAAACTATACATGACATAAAACCTTATAAATTTTTATCTATGCTCGTTCAAATTAGGGACTAGTGCAAGCTCATTTGGAATTTTAGCCTATTATGAACTTTTCCAATTTTTCTTAGACTTAGGCCTTTCCTTGGACCCCAAATTACTTACCATAAGACTTATGCACATATTTACCAAACCAAATCGATGTACACCATGTTAATAGCACATAAAATATTATAATAAGCCTAGGTGGCACCACGAAATCCTAGGTTACTTAGCGAAATTTTCCGGGGCCTTACACATTGTATCTCATGTCACCTTCGATGACATGAAACTTGGTATCTTGGATTGTACTGGCCGTGTTGACCTGAAGGATGATCTCCTCTTTTGTCATCTCACTCACCATGTTGAATCCACTAAGGACCTGGGAGGCGGGTACGATCTGGTCGAGCAATCTGAGCTGCTCCATCACTCTCAACCTGATTATGTTGGCCGAGCTACCTAGATCTACGAGCACACATTTAATTTGAAATTTATTCAAAAGAAAAGAAATTACTAGTATGATTATGTGGCTGAGACATGGTCTCTATGTCCTATTCGCTGAATGTAAGAGCGTCCTCTGGTATTTAACTTCGAGTTCACTTTTCCTTGGTAATAGAAATTTTTGTCTGCTTGACAACAGGTCCATGCGCAGTGTCAAGCTCTCTAATGATCATGTGGATGATGTTCTATGGTTCTTTTGGTTCATTCTTCCTGTTTGCCTCTCATTCCCAAAATTGATTTTTAGCTCAGTCGCTGAGGAATACTCGAAGGTGGCCTTCGCTGATCAGCCGGGCTACCTCTTCTCAAAGCTCTCTACAATCCTCGGTCCTATGACCGTGAAAACTGTGATATTTTCATACCAAGTTCGGGTTCCTTTGTGAAGGGTCTGATGGTATGGGTTTTGGCCACCTGGTATCTTTGATATTACCTATGGCCGATATGATGTTTGAGATGTCGACATTGAAGTTGTACTCAAATAGTTGCGGTTCATCTACCGGCCCAGTATGCCTATTGAACCTAGCTTTGCTCATGAGTCCCCAAGAACTTTGAGCTCGATCGGGACGCAGCTAGAACGCGGTGAAACAAAAGAAAAAATAGAATAGTCATAAATCAACGCGGTCATGTCGCGTTTATCCCACGACCACGGTCGATATGGAGAAGGCCAAGAAGTCTAAGGCTAAGGTGTAAAACGTGGGAAACTTATCCTAACCCTATATAAACTTAAAAAACTCGCCCAAGTGAAAAAAAAAGCTTGTTTTTAGACTGAATTGTACGCAAGAAAAGTGTGAGAAGATTAAGACACCATTAGAGTTTTTCAATCTTCTTCTTTTATAATTATTTGCGAATTATGAATGATTTTATAGTTTTATCTTGATTTACTATGAGTAGCTAAGTATTTAATCTAGGTTTGATGGAACCAATTGTAGATGAAGTTTTGACTCAATTTTGTCATAATCGAGTCTGGTCTATTATATGATTATTCAACTATGTTTTGCATGGTGACTAATTGAATGGGCCCTTGATTAATCGTGTCCAATTTCCTTGTGTTGCTTGATAAAGAATACTAGGTTAGACTGCTGTTGTTACCACTTTTGGGTAATTGAAGAGATTCATTATTTGAACTTAAAAGTGGGGTTAGAGATAACGAAACTTTGATAGGATAATTTAAAGCTGCATAAATTATCAGTTGGAGTAGTTCGAGAGAATGATCTAGTAAATTATCGTAGTTGATCGAGAGATAATTGCGGTAACCCGTATCTAAATTATCAAAATATTCCCTAGAGCGAGTTATGTGCACCAACTCAATCTTATTTGTGGAATGTGTGTGATGTGTGTGATGGTAAAAATGGGCACTTTCATGGCTGTACTTATATTTCTTATCTTCCTCCAACCCCTTATTATGATGGTTCTACCTTTTCTTGTGAAGTTAATAGGAATAAAGAAACTGGAAATGCGGACCTGAAGGAGATCAAGGATATGCTAAAGTGCCTTCTGGAACAAAACAACGAGAAATAGTTGCGGATAAAAAGGCAAGAAGCAACTATTCTCACATTGAAGGCTCAAGTAAGTCAAGTGGTTAAAGCTTTTAATGCTCAGCAAGTCAATTTTGAGGATAAGAGCCAAGAAAAGCGTGAATTTGAGGTGCTAATTGAGGAGGCCAGAGTAGAACATCAACAACCTAGCCAACTACAATTTGAGAAATTCGACGTTGTAGAAGTGAGACCAGAGTCTGCCAAGGACATTGAGGATATAAATTTTGTTTCTCTAGCATCATTGATGTTGAGGATGCTGAAAGTCTTGAAGTTCATGTGTGTGAACACATTGGTCCTTACCCCAAACATTTTTCAACATTGTGCTTGGATGACAATATGGAAATAGAGTCATCCGAGCCGAATGAGAAGTCAAGGGATGAGGAACAAAATGCCTACATTCTTGAATTTTTCTTGCCAAAAAGTCAGGATTACATACCTCATAGAAAGGCCAAGGAGTGTAGAGTATTACATTATTTTCATGGGCCAGTTAGATTTGTTCCACCGCCCCAAGAGCATAATCATAAGCTTGAAGCAAAACATGGGGTTCAATTCATAAGCTCGAGGTGGAGACAAAAAATGACTCAAGTCGTGCCGCGACGTTAAATCAAGCGTTTGTTGGGAGGCAACCCAACTTTACTGCTTTTTTTATTCTTTTTGTAGTGTGAATTTTTTATCTTCTAGGAATATGGAAAGTAAAGCTACTGGAAGGATGCAATAGCAAACCAAATGGTTGGAACTAAGTGTGAGGTACCCGCACGAAGGACCAAGCTTGGGAGAAGTCTGAGTACCCCCAAGAGCTTTTAGTGCTTCGGCCTTTGGCCTACCAAGGAGTCTTTTTTACACTTTTATTAGTTATGATGTGCATTGGGGACAATGCGCAATTTTAAGTGTGGGGTGAGGAGATTGTCTGGGTGACTTCCCATGCTATTTTAGTTGTATTAGTTTAATTGAATTTATTTTTATATTTAAAAAAGACAAAAAAAAAAAGATTAGATTTTTCCCAATGATGGATCTATTAGACAATTTTATTGGTGATTTTAAGTCTATAGAAAAAGATAAAAAGATTTTCTTTTGTTAAGTAGTGTAGCAATTACCCCTTGGTTTTTCTTTGTGTCGCGGTTCTTTTCCAAGGATTTTGTTTGAACAGGGTGTAGTTAGTTTTTTTTTTTAATTATTTTTCTTTTTTTGTAGTGTAGCAATTTTTGGGCGAAGAATAGAAATAGGATCCCTTAACTCCATGATACCTATAATAGAGATTACTTTAGTCTAACACTTAGGCTCATTAGTTGACTCTAGCAATAAAGCCTCAAATTGTGTGTTCTTGAGTTGGCTTAAGCACCTTGACCAGAGTGTCTTTGGTCCTAACTGAATTGAGTCATGTACCATGTGTGAGTGAGGCTTTGTGCATTTTATGCTAACACTCAATGCCTAAAAGTTGCCCTCTGTGTGGACGAAGCGAAATGGTAGTCTTAATTGGTCTGGAAAGTGATATAGGAGTTTCCTTGTTGAACCTATCTATATAAGTTTTCACCCACCTGATTATGCATATCCTAGTTAATTCCGTTGAGCCTGTAATCCTATTCTTTGACAACCACATTACAAGTTGTACCCAAGTTGTGACTTGTCTATCTTTTTGAACCATATCACCTCTGAAAAGCACTTGAATTGTAATGAGTATGGAAAAGTTGAAGTTTGGGGTGATTGGTTGGGCTTTTTAGTGGGGCTAATAAAATAAGGAGAAAGGTGAACTGTGTTTAAAAAAAGAATAAGAACCACTTGAATTGAAAAAAATAAAAAATAAAAATAATTTTCCTTGCTAAGTTGTGACTTTTGATATAAATGTACTTAAAGAAGTAGGGGATGTAACTCAATGATGTAAAGGTGGAATGAAGGTTTGACAAAGGTATGGGCTTAAAAGTAAAAAATGTATTGAAGTGCTTAGGGAGGTGTAGTCATGATACCCATATGTATCCTACCTATCCCGCAACCAATATTTCAACAAAATAAAGTCCTACTTGATTCTAGACCAAATGGGCTCGATTAGTCGAGTATTACACTACGGGCAAGCCTATGGTGTATTGTTTGTGGCATAAGAATTTATTTCTAACGGTGAGTGAAATCTTACGTATTTGAATTCCTCAGTGTGTGAATTATAATGACATGACACAACTTTCTTTTGTAGTGAGTAGGCACATGATTCGTGAAGGAAAGGTAAGTCTGGACCTCTGACTGAGAGTACGAACGTCGGGTAGAGACATTACGTGGCTAGAGAGAGAGTCCACTCTTGAGGTTAGGAGGTTACGCTAAGGTAGTCTATCTATGTGAATTATTCTTGGTATAAGTATTAAGGAAGTGACCCAGTGATGATTAGGCCTATAGAGTGTGGATTAGTTACTAGAGGACTAACGGTTTAAGTGTGGGGTGTTGATAGTATCCTATATTATGTGATGTAGATGATATTTATGCCCTAAATTAACCATACTTTATTGATGTTTTAAGTTCCAAATGATAACAAAGTTCTCTAATTAAGGATTTTGTGATTTGCATGAGTTACTCCGAATTAGGAGGAGGATGTAGAGTGTTTTGGAGTCAAATATGTAGATACAAAGCCAACCGAGAAGAGCCCGAATGAAAACGAGCAAGAAATGTTGAAGAAAAACTGGGCAATGTTCCACCACGACCGCTGTCAGGTCGTGGCTGGAACACGATGAAAGAAAAGCAAAAAATAGAATAGTCATAAATCACCGCGGTCGTTCCGTGGTTGTCCCGCGACCGCGATCGATCTAGAGAAGGTCAAGAAGTCTGACGGATAAAGTGTAAAACGTGGAAAACTCATCCTAACCCTATATAAACTTAACATACTTGCCCAAGTGAAAAAAGCTTATTTTTAGACTGAATTGGAGGCAAGAACAAGTGTGAGAAGATCAAGACACCATTAGAGTTTTTCAATCTTCTTCTTGTTATCATTATTTGCGAATTATGAATGACTTTATGGTTTTATCTTGCTTTACTAGGAGTAGCTAAACATTTAATCTAGGGTTGATGGAACCAATTGTAGCTGTATTTTTGACTCAATTTTGTTATAATCGAGTTGGGTTTATTATATGATTGTTCAACTATGTTTTGTATGGTGATTAATTGAATGAGACATGTATTAATCGTGTCTAATTGCCTTGTGTTGCTTGATAAAGAATACTAGGTTAGACTGTTGTTTAACAACACCACTTTTGGGTAATTGAAGAGATTCATCACTTGAACTTAAAAGTGGGGTTAGAGACAACGAAACTTTGGTGGGATAATTCAGAGCTGCATAAATTATCAGCTAGAGTAGTTCGAGAGAATGCTCTAGTAAATTATCGTAGTTGATCGAGAGATAATTGCAGTAACCCATAGCTCATAATCCTCATAGAGTATTACGGCGAGATTATAGCAAAAGAGTTAAGAAGTAAACTAGCAATTGGGGAAATCAATACCCCAGATATTTTTACCGTTGAATTATCTTTGATTTAGAATATTGTAGTTTTAATATCATTTTAATTTAGTTAAACAAAACCCAATTCTTCTTTACAAAAATCTTGCATTTGGAAATTGTTCATAACTTGTCTTCTTAGTGATATTAAACAGATACAGCTAAGCATTGGTTCTCTTTGAGATTCTACTCTCGACTTTTAGACCGGATTATATTTGTAGTGACCGCTTATCCTTTTTAGGATTAGAGTTGGGCATGATCACTAGTGCCACCCTTGGGTTTTGCGGTAGTACACCGACATCTACACTATTCTCTCCATGAAGCCCAACACAAATTATAGGTATTGACAATTATATTTTTTTTGGTGGTTCTAAAAATATGATTTACTTTAATACTAGTTGTTAGGCAATAGATGCTAAGTGTAATTAAAGAGAATAAGATATGCCAACCAAAGCTATTGTAAGAGAGAGCCTCGACCTGGCTGGAGCAGGGGCCTCGAGATCTAGATGGGGTTGGTGGAAGTGATCAATTGATGAAGAATCAAATATAATAAGGGCCTCAAAGATAGATTTTTGCGGTTAATAATGGGCAATAAATGAAGAACAATAAATGAACGATGAATGAAGAATCAATGAACAAGAAATGAACAAGAACTAAATCTATAGAGTAATTTTTGAGAACGTTTGGGCAAGAGAAGCAGAGAATGTTCTATTTTATTCAATAATATCTCCCTTACAAAATGGCAAGGGTCCCCTTTATATAGGAGTAGGAGATCCCAACATAGTAAATATCTAATAATGATGAGGAAATGCTATTGGTACAGCTGTATAATGGCTTAGTACGGATTTGTACTATTCTTGCAGACCTGGTCAGCTCTAACCACGTGTCCTTGGGAGCTTTCCCGCCTTCCCATGATGATCATTGATTTATACTGCTCTAAGATGGTCATAACACATATTTTCCACACTCGTGAGTTGTGATGGCGACTACTAATGTGAGCTAGGCAAGCCAATTATGTGAACAACTTACCTTTTTACCCATTTTATATTCATTAACAATTGCGAAGTAATAACATTTAAACAGCAAAATTTAACATAAGTGGAAGAAAAGCAATAAGCTAGCTGAACATGAATCCAATACAACTGTTTCAGTCTCAACTACCCAGAACTGGTGTCACAGTTTCACAGACGGTCTAAGAATACTACAAATAAAGGTTTAAAAGAAATAAATACAACATTGTCTCTGGAATGAATGAAAGAAACAGGAATAGTAGATAGAAGGAGACGCCAACGCATGCGGATGCCTGCAAGACTACCTCAGGATGCCTAATGAACTAGAATCAGCAATCCAACTGCAGTCCGAAGTCTACAACACTGGGGTCTGCACTAATCAGAACAACCGACCCCATGTGTTGGTAAGTGCCTAGCCTAACCTCGACAAAGTAGTGATGAGGCTAGGACCAGACTACCAAATAAACATGTGCAATTTAACTATATACCGCAGAAAAGAAGAACAGTAATATACGGTCAAGTATATGCGGGGGAAACATCGAATAGTAACAGAAGAGCAACAAATAAACATGAGGATCACCACAGTTCAATTGAAAATAGGACGGGGAAATCATGCTACGGGGTACAACAAGTATCAACAAGAAACCAACAATTAAATGTAGAGAAATCGCAACTCAGTTATCATTAACAATTAGGAAAATCAAAGGCAAGTGCACGGCATCACCCTTCGTGCTTTAACACTCTCTTACCAAAATAATACACAGCATCACCCTTCGTGCTTTAACACTCTCACCAAAACAGTACACGGCATCACCCTTCGTGCTTTACACTATTCCTCACCCAAGCAACAATCACAAGGCAAATAGGGTAAGAGAGTCTATAATATAGAAATGGAATCAAGTGACAATAGAAAATCAGTAAATAAATGTAAAGGACAACATAACTCAATTATCAGCAAGAATCAGTAAAATCAAGGACAAGTGCACGGCATCACCCTTTGTGCTTTTACTCTCATCCTTACCATAAAATCAATATAATATGCACGTAATGGTGCATCATGTGGCACGGCATCACCTTTCGTGATTTACACTCTTTCCTCACAGTCATACACGGAATCACCCTTCGTGCTTTAACTCTCTTCCTTACCCAAACAATAATCACAAACAATGGGGCAAGGGAAATAAATGATGGTGCAATAATAATCCCGGCAAGGGAACAACAATTCAACAATTAAGTCCCCGCAAGGGAACAACATCAACAACCCGAGAAGGGAAATAAAAAATAAAGCAACAATAACCCAGCAAGGGCGGCAACATGATGATCTCTTCTCTTTCTCACTTTTATTTCACAATTCACATCATAACTCGAGCCAATGCTCTAGAGGTTCACCTATCACTTATATCTTAACAATTCATTTCACAACTCGAGCCAATGCTCTAAAGGTTCAACTGTCGCTTATATTTTCACAATTCGTTATACAACTTGACACAACGCTCCTCAATGTTCATATGTCACAATTCTTTCCACAAACTTTATACAACAAATAGAAACCATCACCAAGGCATGAAAGATACAACAAAGTCATGATAATCACAATATAAAGACTCACGGGCATACTAGACACCAATGTATCAACAATTACCACATAGCAAATAGGACTCGACACCTAATACCTCAAGCTAAGTTTAGACCAAACACTTACCTCAAACTTCCACGGCCAACTCAAGCCTCAAACACCACTTTTCCTTTTGAATTTTGCTCCAAATCAATTATATCTATACATAATCGACTTAATAACATCAATAAACGCTAAACAATCAGATTCCAATATTTAATTATAGCTTTCTAATCATTCTTCCCAAAAAAGTCAAAAATCGACCCCAAGCCCACTTGGTTAAAACACGAGGTTAGTACCAAAACCCGATCATCCATTAACCTACGAGCCTCAAAATATAATTTGTTTTGAAATCCGACCCCAAAACAAGGTCAAATTTACATATAATAAAAAAAGCCCTAACTCTGCCCAAATCCCTAATTTTATATCCTTAGTCTCATGTTTTAGCCTAGAAATTTGATGTTTGTTAAAGGAAATTGAAGAAAACGAGTTTAAGATTACATACCTATGAATAGGTGGTGAAATCCCTTTTCAACAATCGCCCAAATTGGAGTTGAAAAAAAAATTAAAAAAAATTGAAAAAATAAAAATAAAAAATTGGAGTTGAAATGAAAAAGTTATGAATTTTTATGAAAAATCCACAATGCTGCTGTTTTTGGTCTTTTAAATTAACTAGGCAAAACTACTTAACGCGTTCTCGATGGATTAGGCATGATAAGCCTTCGCATTCGTGGAAGACAACTCACGTCGCTGAGGAGAAACTCCTCGAGCCTCGCGTTTGCATCCAATGGGTCGCGTTCACGTAGGTAAAATGCGCCACCCCCGCCCAGGCTAAATTAGCCTTCGCGTTCGCGAAGGGATGAACCCCCATTGCCTCGCGTTTGCGACCTGGTTACACATTCGCGTAGAAGGAATTTGCTTCAGCAAAAATTAACATATTGCATTTGCGAGGGTCCTCCCACGAACACGAAGAAAGAAATCTCATAATCCCAATAGCTGAAAAGCTGCAACTTTTCTTAAGTCAAAAACCTCCCGAAACACATCTGAAACACACCCCCGCCCTCGGGACTCCTAACCAAACATACGTACTAACTCAATGAAATTATACAAACTTATCCATGCGATCAAATTGCCAAAATAACCTCAATAACAATGAATTAAACCTCAAAATCAAAGAATTTTCTCAAACTTCTTAAAACATAAAAAAAATTTCAATTTAGGTTTGAATCATGTCAAATGACATCTGTTTTTCACCAAATTCCACAGAAACGTCTTAAATCAGATATAAGACCTGTACCGGGTGCCGGAACAAAAATACGGGCCCGATACAATCATGTTCTAATCAAATTTCATTTTCCTTTAAATAATTTCAGAAAACAATTTTCTTTAAAATTTTATTTCTCAGGCTTGGGACCTCGAAATTCGATTCCGGGCAAATGCCCAAGTCTCAGATTTTCCTACGGACCCTCCGAGACCGTAAAATCATGGGTCTGTTTACCCAAAATGTTGACCGAAGTCAAATTAATTCATTTTATGGTCAACATTTATCATTTTTCACAGATTTTCATATATAGGCTTTCCAGCCACGCGACCGGACTATGCAAGCTAATCGAGGTGATGCTAAAAGAGGTTTTTAAGGCTTCGGAAATACATAATTTAATTTAAAAGCAAGTGATTACCTTTTGGGTCACACATTCTCCACCTCTAAAATAATTGTTCCTCCTCAAACGGACAAAAGAATGAAGTACCTGAGCCGGGAAAAAAATGGGGATAACGGTTCCGCATATTGGACTCGGACTCCCTGGTCGATGCCTTAGGAGGCTGACCTCTCCACTGAACACAAACAGAAGGAAAAATCTTCAATCTCAATTGACGAACCTGCCAATCTAGAATAACGGCTCCTCCTCATAAGACAAGTCCTTGTCCAACTGGAGAGTGCTGAAATCTAAAATGTGGGATGGATCGCCGTGAAAGTCACGAAGCATGGACACATGAAACACTACATGCACAACTGATAAGCTCGGCGGCAATGCAAGCCTATAAGCCACCTCCCCCACTCAATCAAAAATCTCAAATGGACTAATGAACCTAGGGCTAAGCTTGCCCTTCTTCCCAAATCTCATCACCCCCTTCATAGGCGACACTCGAAGCATTACCCGCTCACCAACCATGAAAGCCAAATCACGAACCTTATGGTCGGCATAACTTTTTTTCTTGGATGGAGCTATAGGAAGCCTATCTTGAATGATCCTGACCTTGTCCAAGGCATCCTAAACCAGATCCGTACCCAACAACCAAGCCTATTGCGGCTCAAACCATCCAACCGGAGACAGGCAATGTCTACCTTATAAAGCATCATAAGGAGCCATCTGAATCATCGACTGGTAGCTGTTGTTGTAGTCAAACTCTGCTATAGCCAAAAATTAATACCAAGAGCCTCCAAAAGTCAATGACACAGGCTCGGAGCATATCCTTCAAAATCTGAATAGTCCGCTCAGACTGCCCTTCCATTTGGAGATGAAATATTTTGCTCAACTCAACCCGTGTTCCCAACGCTCGCTGAATTACTCTCCAGAAATGCGAGGTAAATTGCGTACCTCGTTCCGAAATAATAGACACAAGCACACCATGAAGGCGAACAATATCTCAGATATAGATCTCAACTAACCTCTCAGAAGAATAGGAGACTGCCACAGAAATGAAATGTGCTAACTTGGTCAGCCTATCAATAATGACACATACTGCGTCGAACTTCTTCCGATTCTGCGGAAGTCCAAAAATAAAATCCATAGTAATCCGCTCCCACTTCCACTCGAGAAGCTCAATCCTCTGAAATGAACCACCGGGCCTCTAATGCTCGTACTTAACCTGCTGACAATTCAAATAAAGAGCCATATATGCAATGATATCTTTCCTAATTCTCTGCCACCAATAGTGCTACCACAAGTCCTGATAAATCTTCACGGCGCCCGGATGAATAGAGTACCAGGAGCTATGGGCCTCCTCTAAAATCAACTCTCGTAGTCCATCCACATTAAACACACAAACTCGACCCTGCAATCTCAAGACTCCATCATCAGTTAAGGTAACCTGCTTGGCACCTCCGTGCTGCACCATGACTCTGAGGACACACAAATGGGGATCATCATACTGCCGATCTCCGGTATGCTCCAATAATGAAGAACGAGCGACTATGCAAGCTACCACACGGCTTAGCTCAGAAACATCCAAACTCATAAACTGATTGGCCAAAGCCTGAACATCCAAAGCAAGTGGTCTCTCACCGACTCGAATATAAGCAAGACTACCCATACTGGCTGACTTCCTACCCAAAGCATCGGCCACCACATTGGCCTTTCCTAGATGATATAAGATGGTGATATCATAATCTTTCAAAAACTCCAACCACCTCCTCTGCCTCAAATTCAACTCCCTTTGCTTGAACAAATATTGAAGACTCTTGTGATCTGTGAACACCTCACATGACACCTCAGATAGATGATGCCTCCAAATCTTCAACGCGTGAACAATGGCTGCCAACTCCAAAACATGAACCAGATAGTTCTTCTCTTGAATCTTCAACTGCCACAAAGCGTAAGCAATGACTTTGTCATCCTACATCAATAATGCACCAAGTCCAATATGAGATGTATCACAATAAATTGTATAAGGCTATGAACCACTGGGCAAAACCAACACCGGTGCCGTAGTAAGAGCTATCTAGAGCTTCTGGAAGCTCGCCTCACACTCATCCAACCATCTGAACCGGGCACCCTTCTGGGTCAACCTGGTCATCGGGGCTACGATAAATGAAAACCCCTCCATGAACCGATGATAGTAGCATGCTAATCCCAAGAAACATCGAATCTCTATAGCTGATGCTGGTCTAGGCCAGTTCTTGACAGCCTCAATCTTCTTCGGATCAACCAGAATACCCTCTGCTGATAAAATATGACCCAGAAATGTAATTGAACTTAACCAAAACTCACATTTGGAGAACTTAGCCTATAACTGACTATCCCTCAAGGTTTGAAGAACCACTCTAAGATGATGCTCGTGCTCTTCCCGACTGCGGGAATAAATCAAAATATCTTCAATGAAGATTATCACAAACGAGTCCAAATAAGGTCCGAACACTCGGTTCTTCAAATCCATAAAAGCTTCTGGGGCATTTTTCAACCCAAATGACACCACCAAGAACTCATAATGCTCGTACCTAGTGCAAAAAGCTATCTTAGGGACATCGAAATCACTAATCCTCAACTGATGATATCCAGATCTCAAGTCAATCTTCAAAAATACCTTGTCACCCTAAAGCTGATCAAACAAATCATCAATCATCGGCAATGGATCCTTATTCTTGGTTGTAACCTTGTTGAACTACCGATAATTAATACACATTCTCATCGATCCATCCTTCTTCTTAACGAAAAACGCCGGCGCACCCCAAGGTAAAACACTCGACCTAATGAAACCCTTCTCAAGCAAGTCTCGCAACTGCTCCTTCAACTCTTTCAACTCAGGCAGGACCATACGATACAGCAGGATAGAAATGGGCTGAGTGTCCGGAGCCAAATCAATGCAAAAGCCAATATCTTTGTCGGGTGGCATACCCCGCAGGTCTGAAGGGAATACCTCAGGAAACTCACGAACAATGGGCACAAAATCAATAGAAGGAACCTTGGCACTAGAATCACTAAAATATGCCAAATAAGCCAAACACCCCTTCTCGACCATACGTCGAGCCTTCACACATGAGATAACACTGCGGATAGAATGAACAGGAGTCTCTCTCCACTCTAATCCAGGAAAACCTGACAAGGCTAAGGTCACATTCTTGGCATGATAGTCCAAGATAGCATGGTAAGGTGATAACCAGTCCATCCCTAATATGACTTCAAAATCGACCATGTCCAGAAGAAGCAAATCCACACAAGTCTGAAGACCTCCAATCACCACTACACATGAACAATGGGTGCGATCCACCACAATAGAATCACCCATACACATAAATAGGGGCACTCAAAGAATCACTAAGCATGACCAGAGACGTCGCAAAATAAAACCAAAGCTTCTCTACCACAAATAGAGAAGTACCTACACCTTCACCTCTAGCATCTATACCTTGACCTCTAATACCTCTATCTCTACTTCTAGCTAACTGAGCGGGCTGGACCAGTCCCTCAGTGAACATACTCACTCTCTCGCATAGTGGGAAGTATGATAAGAGCATGATGAGTCAAGTTAGTGAATCAGATCGCGTATTGAGTAACAGTCATAGAACCCTGCTGGAGATGCTCAAACTGCCTGTGATAGACCTCTCTCTATGTGATGGGGAGAAACTTCTCCAAAAATAACTGCGTGAACTGTTCTCAAGTCAAAGCTGATGACCTCACTGGTATAGCCAACAATAATATCTCCAATAAGTCTTGACGGATCCAGACAAGCAAAAAGTAGCAAAATCGACCCCATTGGTCTGTACGATCCCCATGTTCCTGAGAACCTCATGACAACTGTCTATATAATCTTGGGGATCCTCTGAAGATGCACCGCTGAAAGTACTAGTGAGGAGCTTGGTGAAACTTATCCAACCTCCAAAAAACCTCCAAAGATGTAGCTGATCTATCACTGGTCTATGTTGCTGCTCGGCTGAGGAACCGGTACATGACCTCGCCATTCACGGAAGGACAATAGTAGAGGTTTCAATTTAGCATTGAGAGAACAAACTTGCACGACAGGGAAGAATAGAAGTGAAACTTTTCCTAACTCTATAGCCTCAAGGGGATAAATACATACGTCTATATACCAATCTCTCAGACTTTACTAAGCTTGTTTGTGAACTGTGAGACCCATGTAACCTAGAGCTCTGATACCAACTTGTCATGTCCTGGATTTCCTACCCTCGCGATTCGTGATGGCCCCTAGTAATATGAGCAAGGCAAGCAAATAATGTGAATAAATTACCTTTTTACCCATTTTATATTCATTAACAATTGCGAAGTAATAACATTTAAATAAAAAAATTTAATGTAAGCGGAAGAAAAAGAAATAAACTAGCTAAACATGAATCCAATACAACTGTTTGAGTCTCGACTACCCAGAATTGGTGTCACAGTTTCACACACGGTATAAGAATACTACAAATGAAGGTATGAAACAAATAAATACAACACAGTCTCAGGAAATGCATGAAAGAAATAGGAATAGTAGATAGAAGGACACGCCTAAGCCTGCGGATGCCTGTAGGACTATCTCGGGTCGCCTGATGAACAAGAATCATCAATCCCACTGTAGTGCGAAGTGTACAACACTGGGTTCTGCACAAAATAGTGCAGAGTGTAGTATCAGCACAATCGACCCCATATGCTGGTAAGTGCCTAGTCTAACCTTGGCGAAGTAGTGATGAGGCTAGGACCAGACTACCAAATAAACCCGTGCAATTTAACAATATACAGTGGAAAAGAAGAATAGTAATATATGGTCAAGTATGGGAGGGGGAAACATGCTGCGAGGGGAACATCAAATAGTAACAGAAGAGCAACAAATAAATATGAGGATCACCACAGTTCAATTGAAAATAGGAAGGGGAAATCATGCTGCGAGGTACAACAAGTATCTACAAGTAACCAGAAATTAAATGTAGAGAAACCGTAACTCAGTTATCAATAACAATTAGGAAAATCAAAGACAAGTGCACGGCATTACCCTTTGTGATTTAACACTCTCTTACCAAAATAATACACGGCATCACCCTTCGTGCTTTAATACTCACCAAAATAGTACATGACATCACCCTTCATGCTTTACACTCTTCCTCACCCAAGCAAAAATCACAAGGCAAACAGGGTAAGAGAATCTATAGCATCGAAATAGAATCAAGTAACAACAGAAAATCAGTAAACAAACGTAAAGGACAATGCAACTAAATTATCAGCAAGAATCAGGAAAATCAAGGACAAGTGCACCCCATCACCCTTTGTGCTTTTACTCTCGTCATCACCATAAGAATCAATATAAATTGCACGACATTACCCTTCGTGCTTTTACTCTTATCCTTACCATGAAATCAATATAATAAGTACGGAATGGTACATTGTGCGGCACAACATTACCCTTTGTGCTTTACACTCCTTCCTCACAATCATACACGGCATCACCCTTCGTGTTTTAACTCTCTTTCTCACCCAAACAACAATTACCAACAATGGGGCAAGGGAAATAAATGATATTGAAATAATAATCCCAGCAAGGGAACGACAATTTGACAATTATGTCCTAGCAAGGGAACAATATCAATAACATCAACATCCTGGCAAGGGAGAAAACAAATAAAGCAACAATAACCTATCAAGGGTGAAAACATGATGATCGCTTCTCTTTCTCACTTTTATTTCACAATTCACTTCACTCGAGCCAATGCTCTAGAGGTTCAACTATCACTTATACCTTCACAATTCACTTTACAACTCGAGCCAATGCTCTAAAGGTTCAATTGCCACTTATACTTTCGCAATTCATTATACAACTTGAGACAATGCTCCTCAATGTTCATAGGTCACAATTATTTCCACAAACTTTATACAACAAATAGAAACCATCACCAAGGCATGAAAGATACAACGGAGTCATGATAATCACAACATAAAGACTCGCGGGCATGCTAGACACCAACGTATAGATACATGTCACCATGCCTATACATCGTACTCAACAATTACCACATAGCAAATAGGACTCGGCTCCTAACCCCTCAAGCTAAGATTAGACCAAACACTTACCTCGAGCTTCCACGGCCAACTCAAGCCTCAAACACCGGTTTTCCTTTTGAGTTGGTCTCCAAATCAATTGTATCCTGACATAATCAACTTAATAAAGTCAATAAATGCTAAACAATCCAATTCCAATATTTAGGTATAGCTTTCTAATCATTCTTCCCAAAAAGTCAAAAATTGACCCCAGGTCCACTTGGTCAAAACACGAGGTTCGGACTAAAACCTGATCAACCATCCACCCACGAGCCCGAATATATAATTTGTTTTGAAAAACGACCCCAAAATGAGGTCAAATTCCCAAATAATCAAAAAAATCCCTAACTCTACCCAAATCCCTAATTTTCTCCTTAATCTCATGTTTTAGCCTATAAATCTGATATTTGTTAAAGGAAATTGAAGAAAACGAGTCTAAGATTACATACCTATGAATTTGTGGTGAAATCCCCTTTCAGAAATCTCCCAAATTGGAGTTGAAATGAAAAAGTTATGAATTTTTTTGAAAATCCCGTAATGCTACTGTTTTTGGCCTTTTAAATTAACTAGGCAAAAATACTCATCGCGTTCGTGACAGGCCCCTCGCGTTCATGGTGGGTTAGGCTTGGTCAGCCTTCCCGTTCACGAAAGATGGCTCACATCACAGAGGAGAAACTCCTCGAGCCTCGCATTCACGTCCAATTGGTCGCGTCCGCATAGGTAAAATGCCCCATCCCCGCCCAGGCTAAATTAGCCTTCGCGTTCCCATGGCCAGGACCACGTTCGCGAAGGGATGACCCTCCCAATACCTCGCTTTTGCGACCTGGGCTATGCGTTCACGTAGAAGGAATTTCCTTCAGCAAAAATTAACACATTGCGTTCGCGAAGGTCCTCCCACGAGCCCGAAGAAAAAAATCTCAGAATCCCAATAGCTGAAAACCTGCAACTTTTCTCAAGTCCAAAACCTCCCGAAACACATCTGAAACACATCCGAGTCCTCGGGGCTCCCAACCAAATATACGTACTAACTCAATGACATCATACAAACTTATTCATGCAATCAAATTGCCAAAATAACCTCAATAACAACGAATTAAACCTCAAAATCAAAGAATTTTCTCAAACTTCTTAAATCAAAACTTTTTTTGCAATTTAAGTCCGAATTATGTCAAATGACATCCGTTTTTCACCAAATTCCATAAAAACGTCTTAAATCATATATAAGACGGCCCCGTTTTTCACCAAAACACGGGCCCTTTTTTCACTAAAACACGGGCCCGATACCATCATGTTCTAATCAAATTTTGTTTCAAATTCCATTAAAAATTTCAGAAAATAATTGCCTTTAAAAATTCATTTCTCTGGCTTGGGACCTCAGAATTCAATTTCGGGCATACTCCCAAGTCCCATATTTTCCTACGGACCATTCGGGATCGTCAAATCGTGGGTCTAGATCCGTTTAACCAAAACGTTGACTGAAGTCAAATTAATTCATTTTATAATCAATGTTTATCATTTTTCACAGATTTTCACATATAGGCTTTCTAGCCACGCACTCGGACTGCACACACAAATCAAGGTGATGCTAAAAAGGTTTTTAAGGCCTCGAGAATACTAAATTTAATTTAAAAGCAAGTGACGACCTTTTGGGTCATCACAGAGATTGACTTTCGATATGCTCCCTCGAGGGATGCACTTCGAGGTCATACCTCAAATTCTGCTTCAAGCTCCTCGAGGTTGAGCCTGGAGTGCCATAATAAACCCAGAGTCGAACTCCCTGATTTTGGCCGTATATAATTTCGATTGAGTGGATAACTTATACACTGTGGCAGCCGTTGAAATTAAGGGGGTATCCACTCCAAGAGTGTAACGACAATGTGGGTAATGCACGAAACTTCTAACAAGGGTGACTTATTAGTTTATTATCTTCGGCTAAGATTTACCCGTTCATCTTTGATTGATTTGCTTAAAAGAAGAATCTAAAATATTTTGAGCCAAATAATTTGGCGCCATCTGTGGGGACTTCCACAGCCAAAATCATAGTTCTCATCTAGGTTTTTGAAAGTGTTCTTCAAATCCTATTAAAAACTAACAATGGGGGAGAAAGAAGCAAGGCTGAAGATGATAGCAGATGTCTCAAACAACCTCTTAAACTCCCTCAACGTAGCCGATGGTGAAGATACCGATAATACAACACCAAGAGATACACCGTCGGGGGAGATCTCACCCTCTCCACACGAGGATCTGACGATCTTGCGCAAAAAGGGAGCTTTCACATCCACGATGAGGGAAACACCACCAGCAATCAAAAAGGTGCTGGAGGAGTGGTTGACAAGTGCTCTGAACGACATGCTCGAAAAAACAACTAAAAGAAATGTCGAAGACTTACCGATGGCAGAAATCGCAACTACCATTGGCGAGCCAGGCACTACAAGAATGAGCAACACCCGCATTGTCATTGATGCAAGCGACGATGCACTCATGAACATCCTAAAGAAAATGGAAGGGATGGAAAATGAGAATAAAGCACTCCATGATCAATTGAAATAGCACCAGGAAAGGGTTGACAAAATACCTGGTGCCCCTAAGTTATGACCAAAATGCGATATGGGTCGATTCGTCGAAAAGCCATACAGCGAGGGAGTTGCTCCTCACCCAATCATGAAAACCTTTAAAATGCTGCCATACTTAAGAATATACGACAGGACCACAGATCCAGAGGATCATCTAATCCATTACGTCACTGCGGTAAAGGACAATAACCTGTCAAAAGAACAAGTGCCATCTGTGCTGCTAAAAATGTTCAGCGATACTTTGATAGGAGTATCATTAGCATGGTACTCACAGCTACCAGCACGATACCTATCAATAAGTGAGGAGAGGGCGGATAAATTTGCCATCGCTCATGCAGGGGCGAAGAAAGCTGAAGCTAGGGTCAATCACATCAAGAAAACGGCGGGCGAGGGACTTCGAGACTTCCTAGCCCGATTCAATAGAGTAAGGATGGGCTTGTCAAATATGTTGGAAGGAATGGTGGTAGCGGCCTTCCAAAATGGGTTAAATATGAACGGGTCGAAAGCAACAAAAAGAATTACTCAACAGACTCATGAAGTACCCTCCCACCACATGGGAAAAAATTCATAACGCCTACTGCGCCGAGATAAGGGCAGATGAAGATGATCTAAACAGTTAGACTCAACAACTAACGTCAGTTCAAATCGAGGCAAGGAGAGATCGACGTAACGATGGACGAAGGGATCAACACCCGCGTTTCAATCGAGCAAAAGCACACGGATACCATGTTACGACACACCGCACCCTTTCAAAATGAAAGAGGTATGCCTCCACTGTTATCTGCTCATAACTTTTGTGTTTCCCCTTCAGAGATAGTGTACGCACTGGAGAAGTTGGGCACGAAAGTGCAATGGCCACAAAAAAAAGAAATTAGACCCAAGCGCAAGAAGGTCAAACGTCCTATGCGAATTCCATCAGGAAAGAGGACACAAGACTGAAGATTGCATAGACCTACGGTAAAATACGGTCAGGATGTTGAACCAGGAGTACCTGAAAGAATTGCTCAACGGTAAAGGAAGGGCAAACTTTGCCAAAGGACGTGACCCATCTCAAGGACCTCCAAAGCTGCCATCACCGATGCGTACCATACGGATGATCATTGGCGGTGGCGATGACTCAATAATCAACCATGTGAAGTTCACCACCACGCACAAACTCAAACGAATGGTTGCCCATGAACGGTATGATGACTTCGAAGACAGTATCATCTTCGAAAAGTCAGATGCTGACGGTTTGTCTTTCCCTCATTATGATTCTTTTTTATAAAATTACGCATCATTGATACAGATGTAAAAAGAATCATGGTAGATAACGGAAGCGGCGCATGTATTATTCACCCGAGAGCTCTCACGCAAATGAGGCTCGAGGATAAAATAATACCGTGTTGCATAACACTAACAGGTTTTAACAATACAATAGAGCAGACATATAGGGAAGTAGCACTGACAGTCTTAGTCGGGGAAGTCACGCTGGAAACCACATTCCACGTCATGAACCAAGAAACAACCTATAACGCCATCATAGGATGCCTATGGATACATGCCATGCGAGCCGTCCCCTCAAGCTTCTATCAAGTGATCAAATTTCCCACCCCGTGGGGAATATTTATCATCCGAGGCGAACCGCGTACCACCCAGGAACGCTATCATATCGCCCAAGATTGCACACATACCAAACAACTGAAAGGTACAAGTGCGGAGGCATAGCAATCAGCCATATTAGGAACTAAACCCGACCCGCCATCAGAGACCCAAACATCATAGAGGCATGTAAGGCAACTATAGAAGACCTCGACCCAGTCCAGTTGGATGATGCCAATAACGCAAAAAAGGCATACATCGACACAACCTCCTAGAGCCAGGTAAGTATCGTGAATATTTAACTAACAATGCCGATTTGTTTGCCTTTTCCCACTCAGATATGTGGGAAATCCCAAAGGACATCACCACTCATAGGTTGAATGTCGACCCACTCTACCCGTCGGTACGACAAATAAAGAGAAAATTCAATATCGTAATCGAGGAGGCGGTCAGCAAGGAGGTGGATAAATTACTCACCAACGGTTCCATCAGAGAATCATAATACCCCCAATGGGTCGCCAATGTGGTCATGGTTAAAAAGAAGAATGGGAAATGGTGAATGTGTGTGGACTTCACCGATCTAAACAACGCATGCCCAAAAGACTCCTTCCCGCTACCCCATATCGACCAACTGATTGATGCGACAGTAGGGCACGGACTGTTGAGTTTTTTGGACGTCTACTCTGGTTACAACCAAATTCTAATGGCCAAAGAAGATCAAGAGAAAACGACTTTCATCATTCACCAATGAACTTATTGTATAAAGTGATGCCATTCAGACTCAAGAATACAGGGGCCACTTACCAGAGGTTAGTCACCAAAATGCTCAAGGAATAGCTCGGCAAGAAAATTGAGGTCTATATCGATGATATGCTAGTAAAGTCGGCAAAGATGGAGGACCACATTAGCCATTTGAAAGAAGACTTCGAGATATTAAGGCGGTGTGGGAAGAAGTTGAATCCGATGAAGTGCGCCTTCGGCATGGCCTCAGTAAAATTCTTAGGTTTCCTCATATCACAACGAGACATCGAAGTCAACCCGGATCAAATCAAAGCCATCGACACAATACTTGAGGTGCTGACCAGCCAAAAATTGGTACAAAAGCTAACAGGGCGAATAGCCGCCTTGTTGAGGTTCATTTCATGATCCTCGAACAGATGTCACAAATTCTTCAACAAAGAAAAGACCACGAGCTGTAATGGAACGAGGAATGCATCGACACCCTGACGGAGCCAAAAGCATACCTATCCTCACTGCCACTACTCGCCAAAGTGGACCTAGGTGAGTGTTTGCTCGTATATTTGGTAGTATCCGAAGTCGCTGTTAGTGCAGTCTTGGTCCGTGAAAATAAAAGTACGCAATCCCCTAATTACTATATCAGCAAAACCTTAATACATGCCGAGACAACGTACCCTCACCTTGAAAAACAAGCTCTGGTACTAGCCGTAGCTTCACGCAAACTTAGACCATATTTTCAATGTCAACTCGTAAAAGTAATAACAACCTTCCCCTTCAGAAGTATCCTGCATAAACCCAAGCTCTCGGGTAGACTCGCCAAATGGGCAATAAAACTAAGCAAGAATAACATAACTTACCAACTGCGAACTACTATTAAGTCGCAGGTGCTCGCCAATTTCGTCGCCGAATTTAGCAAAGAAATATTTCTCGAGGCGGAATAAGAAGCACTTCGTGCTTCTGCACGCACCAACCTCTGGACCCTCTACACCAACGACGCTTCGAATGCCTCAATATCGGGACTAGGACTCGTCCTCGAAGTCCCTACGGGCGAAGTAATTCACCAATCCATACGATGCCCAGAGATGACTAACAACAAGGCCGAGTACTAGGCTGTGATTGTAGGTCTGAAGTTAGCCCTCAAACACGTCGCCCGACGACTCATCCTCCACTGCGACTCCCAAGTCGTTGTAAATCAAGTCACCGGGACTTTCGAAATCAAAGAGCAGATACTATAGAGGTATCAGTCGAAAATCCATAAACTGCTACCGGAGTTCGACGAATGCCGCCTCGATCATATCCCTAGGGCACAAAACATTATAGCAGATGGCCTCGCCAAATTAGCTGTGGCCACAAAAAATATTAACAAGGAAAATATGGTCACCCTCCTTCACTCGGCCATAGAACACGTCGAGGTACTTTCTATGAACCTAACTTGGGACTGGCGCGATCGCATGGTGTCCTATTTACAAAATGGAACACTCCTGCAAGACAAAAAAGAAGCCAAGAAACTCGGGGTGCAGGCAGCTCGATACAGCCTGGTAAATCATGACCTATACAAGAGAACATTTGGCGTCCCCCTAGCCAAATGTCTTGGACCGTACCAAACAAGGCAAGTACTAGAGGAAGTATACGAGGGTCACTACAGTGCCCATACAGAGAATCACGCCCTCGTTCGATGCCTCATTCGCACTAGCTATTACTGGCTTACTATGAAAAATGAAGATGCGGACTATATCCGGAGATACGAGCAATGTCAAAAGTACGCCCCTATGATACATCAAGCAGGAGAATATTTCCATCCCATCACCTCGCCATAGCCTTTCATAAAGTGAGGAATGGACATAGTTGGCCCTCTACTAGCAGGACAAGGAAAGGTACGTTTTCTTTTGGTTTTAATTGACTATTTCTCTAAATGGGTGGAAGCAGGTGCGTATGCTCAGATACGCGAATAGGAGGTCATCGCCTTTATATGGAAAAATATTATATGCCATTTCGGCATCCCAAAGAAATCAGCTGCGACCACAGACCCCAGTTCATCAGAAAGAGAATGACCGAGTTCTTCGAAAAATGGCACATCAAGAGGATACTCTCCACGCCATATGATGCCGCAGCCAACGACCAAACGAGTCCTCCAACAAAGTGATACTGAAAATACTGAAAAAGAAGCTCGAGGAAGCTAAAGGGTTATGGCCCTAACTACTACCTGAAATATTATTGGCATATCGAACTATGACACAGTCCAGCACGGGAGAAACGCCCTACTTACTGGTCTACGGGACCGATGCAATCATACCTACCGAGGTTGGGGAACCTAGCCTGAGATACGCCCATATAAGCGGGGCGAATAATGACAAAACTAGGTTACAAGACCCAGATGAAGTTGAAGAACGGAGAGACATGGCCCATGTGAGAATGATAGCCTAGAAACAGCAAGTAGAGAGATACTACAACAAAAAACCCAAGGAAGATCCCTCAAAGTTGGGGACTACGTCCTCAAGGCCAAAACACTGGTATCAAAATACCCAAATGAGGGAAAGTTAGGAATAAACGATGGACCGTATAAAATCATAGCAGCAGCAAATAAAGGAGCATTCCAACTGGAAACGTATGGAGGGAAAACTACCCTAAAACAACTGGAACGTCGCCCATCTCAAGTACTCCCACTTCTAAAAGGCGTCACCCAAGTCGTACTCTTTTTTCCCTCTCCCGAGTTTTTTCCCAATCGGGTTTTCTCGGGGAGGTTTCTAATAAGGCATCATAAGGGATACCATGTGGATCGGAACATTGTTCACCACCTCGGCCCATCGATACGATCTCTCAGTCAAAGTAATAAAGAGACTACACAGTCGAATCTCCATTGTATGAATAGAATTCAATCACTATTGTATGAACGGAATTCAATCTCCATTGTATGAATGCAATTCAATATCCATTGTATGAATAGTATTCACTCTCTATTGTACACACGGAATCTAATCTCCATCGTACGAATTGCAAATCTCCTAATGGCCAAGGTCATCAATATTAGTTCGACCTTGTTCGAACCATGACGGGATAATACTTCGACGACAGTCGAAGCAGTATCCTAATGGCTAAGGCCATCGACATTAGTTCGACCTCATTCGAACCACAACGGGATACAACTTCGATAGTAGCCGAAGAAACATCCCAATGTCTAAGGCCGTCAATATAGTTTGAACTTGTTCAAACCATGACGGGATACTACTTCGACAACAGTCAAAGCAATATCCTAATGTCCAAGGCCATCGACATTAGTTCGACCTCGTTCGAACCACGACGGGATACTACTTCAACGACAGTCGATGCAACATCCCAATGGCCAAGGCCATCGACATTAGTTCGACCTCGTTCGAACCACGACGGGATACTACTTCGACGACAGTCGAAGCAATATCCTAATGTCCAAGGCCATCGACATTAGTTCGACCTCGTTCAAACTATGACGGGATACTACTTCGACGACAGTCGAAGCAACATCCCAATAGCCAAGGCCATTGATATTAGTTTGACCTCGTTTGAACCACGATGGGATACTACTTCGACGGCAGTCAAAGCGACATCCCAATGGCCAAAGCCATCGATATTACTTCGAACTCGTTTAAACTACGAGGGGATACTACTTCGACGACAGTTGAAGCAACATCCCAATGGTCAAGGCCATCGACATTTCTTTGAACTCGTTCGAACCACAACGAGATATCATTTCAACAGTAATCGAAACAACATCCCAACAGAGACTAAGTGTCATGCGATAAACAAAAAAGGGAAAAATGACGAATAGACATTGACAAAAGTAAAGTTTATATTACAACAAACATATTTTGTACATTCGTCCCTATGGACAGGCCCCGATACGACCCACGCCCATAAATTCACAAGCAAAAAATGAATATAAAAACTAAAACTACACGTCACCTCTAGTAGGGTAGGTATCTTCATACCACAAATCCAAGTCAAGGGAGTTCACGTCATCAAAGGTGACACCCTCTCCATCAGGAGTGTCAGGGTTGTACCCACATGTCTCGTGAGCTGCACGTGCTTCAGTGTGCACTGCCTGAACCTCCGCCTCCATCACCTGGCCCTCGGTATAAAAATCCATATATAAATTGAGACGAGCCTCTGCATAGACCCATAGCTCGTACAAGCAACGAGGAGAGCCCTGACCAGCCGAAGGACGAGATGTGGAAGGCCAAGAACAACGATTTTCTTCCCCTGCCCTCTGCAGAGCCACTTTCCCTTGCAATACCGCCAACTCCACCTCTAACTCCCCAATACGCCATTCAAACTCTGCGACTCGATGACCGGAGGTTTTCCTTTCCCCGGCGAGTTTCGACCTGGATATGTGGAGGGCATCTTCCAAAGAGACCTTCTCGGAAATAGTAGCGGCGAATTTGTTAGCATTGGCATTTAACTCTCCCCTAAGTCCATCAATCTCTACCGTCTTAGCACTCAGCTCGGTCTTCGAATCGGCTACCTTCTGCTATAGGTCGGCATTCTCTGCCGTTACCTCTTGACTTAGCTCAAGTTCATCTTTCCTCGCCTTAAGAAGGGCCTCCAATTCGCTATCACGAGCAATAGCCCTCACAAGCTCCTCGTCCCTATCCTTCAGCTCCTTTATCCTATGCTCGAATTGGTCCTCCCATTGCTTAAGTCCCTCGCGGAACACCTAGAACTCGGGATCCTGTTGATAGAAGTCAGACATCGCCCGGTGCTTAGCACGGTACTGATGGTACTTCGAAGACATCTTCTTATAGAGGCCTGTCCTTCTTTGGTCGCGGTGATCTCTCTCTACATCTAGGACGAGGGTCTAACAAAAGAAAATTAGAGTTAGAAAAATACGCCTTTACCACACCAACCACATGACACAAAGAAAGGAAAGAGGAACCTACCTACAAGGCCATACCGGTAACCTTCCGAGACAACTCTGCATCACTCATCGCCCCAAGCGTCTCACTTTCAAGAACAACACAAAAGGGGGCAAGTGCCGACACAACCTGATCGCTATTCAATAGCAAGTTGTAACATTCCAGAATTATCACATGACGGTCGGACCCATCTTTCCTCACTTCCACATGGGTATGGCGACCCATAAACCCATCCACACCATCTGAGGCGACATCAGAGCGCGATTTGTCCTCCTCCACATGAGCTCCTCCGACATTGGATGATGCTCCCTCTTCAGCAGAAGGCACTAAACTGGCTCTCTGTCTAACTCTCTCCACTCGGGGTGACCTCCCCGACATAATGGCATCAGCCATAAACATTGGCACCGGAGTCGTCCGAGATGTGCCACTTCCATCAGCCTCAAGAGCCACATCCTTTCCCAGCTCCAACCTCATCCTTTTTCTCTCTAACATATCGTCACCATTAGAAGATTCATCGACTGGATGCAGGGGCGGTGCTAATAAGACTGCTTCTATCACGGCCGCAGTCCAAGCTGCTTTCCCCTATTAAAGGAGTAAAGGACAACCTTCTCGGACCGACTCACTTAAAATATAGAGAGTGTCCGTGGTAGCAATGGGTCGCCTGAAAGCTGGGACTAGTGCCCTCCGCCTGAAATCTCCCCGACCTGTCATCACAGAGAATCATACGTTTAAGTGGAGTCATACGACCAGCAAGGCAATAAGGCAGAAAACTTATGTACGACCAGCGAGTCAATAAGGCAAAAAACTTACCTGACGAAACCTTAGGGCCATAACGTTGTACGAAGGCAGACCAAGTTCGAGTCTCCTCTGCATGCGTCAGCAGGCCAGCGACCCAGTACTTGAGACCAATAACGGGCTGGGGTGGATGAGCCATAGCTTCAATACAAATGATCATAAGTTACAATAATCAAGGAAGACGGGGGAACTCAATGAACTATGATACTTACGAGCTTTATTCCATCGCTCTGGGAATCCAGCAGGTTAGAGACGACATGCTCGGTCTTGATGAAAAAGTACTTATGCCAAAATTTAGAGCTTGCCCGGTCATCTGTCCCGACCACCAGCACTTTCATACCACGAAGTCTCAGGTGCACCATGGTTCCCCTTAGGAAACCAGGTGAAAATAAATGCAGGAGATGATGAATAGATATACCGCACTCTGCCAGTTCCGCATACTTAGCCAGCAGCAGAAGCCCTTTGAGTGTGTACGACATAAGCTAAGCCAGGCATATATGATAAAACCTGCAAAACTTTTTCACTAGAGAAAAGAGAGTAAGGGTGTAGCCGATCATAAAAGGGCATTCGTAGAAGGCACAGTACCCAGGCCTGTGGACGTCAACATAGTCTCCTTCCACCAAACTCATTTTTACGTGGACAGGAATATTATATTTTATATGAAGGGCATCGAGGTGATTCTGAAGCGACCTTTCAGAGTAGGGGGTGGGTCCTTGAGGAAATTACTCCGAGACAGGGGATGCCTCGGTAGTAACGCCTCCACTATAAGAGGGTTGTCACCTTCATCTACCTCCACCTCTCCGCTGTCAGAAAGAGGTGATGCATTCGACGGAGGGGCCTCAGGAACCTCTTCGTTAATATGACAAGATCTCTGCATGATTTTGTTTAGAAGAAGCAAGCTATGAAAATAGAGTGAAAGAGAGAAGAACTTCTGGTCAGGAACATAAACAAAGAAAATATGAGAGCAAAAGAAGAAGACCGAAAAATTATCAAGAATGGCTAAAGTTTTTCAAAGGAATCAAACCCTTTATCTATTTATAGGATTGGGTGGCACAAAAATCAAGGCGTACGGTTTCAAATTAGCGCAGGAAACCAAGTGCCGAACCATCAGTCTTTTACCTTGAAAACCCGCATAATAATGATGTATGTGAAGGCTGACGTCACCCAAGGTGGCGTGTACTCTTAGATATCCCACCATACATGACTACCACCTCTCACTGATCACGTCTTAATATCTCAGCGAGTCAAATTCCTCCTAAAAGGGGGCATCAAGTCCGCTCATCGAGGGCCGATGACTATAGGTGCGAATTTGATCGACCACGGCCTATAGCGAGTATGACTAATGACTTAAAACTTACGAGTTGGCACAGGGGTACGACCCAGAGGTGGAAGTAGTGACGGCATCATATTAGCATTAGATTTGGCATTGTTGATAGACCTTAATTCGTCGCCCCTACGATTAAGGGAAATCTCTCAATATATAAGAGGGATTCGAGTCTTGTAAAAGGGGACATAGTTTAGAATATACAGGATTATTATCTCCCTCTCTATCATTATCTCTCTATTATTCTTCTCTCTCTCTCTCTCTCTCTCTCTCTCTCTCTCTCTCTCTTTACCATTATCATCTTAGAGTTTATTATCTTCGGCTAAGATTTATCCCTTCATCTTTGATTGATTTGCTTAAAAGAAGAATCTAAAATCTTTTGAGTCAAACAATTTTATTGCCATTTTTATTGTTTGTTTATTATTTCTTTTTCATAGGTTCAAGACGTGGAAACAACTTTTTATATAAATGCAAGGTAAGGCTACGTATAATAAACACTTGTGGTTCGACCCTTCTTCGAATCTCGCGCATAGCAAAAACTTAATACACTGGTCTACCCTTTTTCAAAATCGAGGGTCTATTCAAAACAACCTCTTTTTCTGAGTCTGGAACAAAAATATGGTTCTTTTGGACTCAAAATACATAAGTAGGTGAAAAAATAAGACATTTTTATGTATAGTGCCAAAATACTTGGCGCTATACAATAACGGTAACTGTGCCATTAATGTATAGAACCAAGTATTTTGGCACTATACTAAAAAAGTAGAAACGTCCAGGTATAGCTCAAAAATTCCTGGCGCTACACTCATTTTTCCTGGCCCCACCAATAATGCCTGACTTCAATAATTCAAAAGTGTATCGTGCCAACTTTTTCGGTGCTATATATATAAAAAAATCCCAGCTAGCCATTTCATATATAAAGAGGTTAGGATTGTATAGAAATTCATTCAAAAAAATTTTGAACTTTTGTTGAAATGTTTATCGCTGTTAAATTCTCCTGCATTTTTTTATTATGTCTGAAGAGCATAGAATAAGAGTTTCATTATATTGGGGGAGTGAGGTTGTGATGGACAATAACTCCGTGGGCTACAGTTTACCTGCTAAGTGTCATGTGAAATTGCCACTTACAATGGAGTACGATACATTGATATCGTTATTATGCAAAAAAATGAGTGTGAGAAAACGTTCATTCAAAAAAAAAGAGGTTAGGATTGTATAGAAATTCATTTCCTATATAAAGAGGTTAGGATTGTATAGAAATTCATTTAAAAATTTTTTTATCTTTTGTTGAAATGTTTATCGTTGTTAAATTCTCCTGCATTTCTTCATTATGTCTGAAGAGCGTAGAATAAGAGTTTCATTATATTGGGGGTTGAGGTTGTGATGGACAATAACTCCGTGGGCTACAGTTTACCTGCTAAGTGTCATGTGAAATTGCCACTTACAATGGATTACGATACATTGATATCGTTGTTGTGTAAAAAATGAGTGTGAGGAAATGTTCAGTGATACTTAAAGTAACCGGAAGATATCTGTATTCTGTCACTCCGCAAGGGGTTGATTTTTACTCAGAGTTTAACATCGACGATAATGAAACTTTGAGTGATTTTCTGATGACTCCGGACGAATGTCAAGAATTTCTTGTAATCACAATGTTGGAGATGTACGTGAAGGTAGAAGATGTTCTAAAAAATGAGGTTATGAGTAGTAGAGATAACCCCCAGTCACCGAGTGGTTAATCTGGAGCAATTTTTGACGGACAGGTTCCGGATGAAAGAGTTTTCCTCTATTTAAACTTATCACCGCCATTGAATGAGCAGCGAGAAAATAATTTATACCCTTCTTTCCATAATTCACAAGACGAGTGTTAAAATTAAATTTTCATTTTTGTTAATTATGTATATTTTTGGCGTATTGAATTTGTATTAACGCTCATATATTTAATAGGGGATACCGACCGGATATGAATTTTACAAGTGGCCCATCCGGTAGTCATCACCGAATTGAAAATGCCCATCATGGAATTTCATCACATTACGACTTGTAAGTGAAGTGATATAGCCATATGGAAGGCATTTATTAATTCAGTAGCTTATATTTTCGTGGGTTGTGCAGTGAAAACAAGCAAGTTGAACCACATGTACTCACTCAATTTCTCGAAAATGACATATTACATCGGGATCTTGAAGATGCACAGAGTGAGGAACAGAACAGTGATTACGATAACAATGCGGCTAATTCGGAGACGAGAAACCCTTTCTTCGTAAGGATGTTGATGCGCAGGATGAGAAGGAAGGACATGATTTGAAGAGATACCCTCCTAGGCGAAGAGTTTACAAGTTCGAAGTGCCGTTTTATTCAAGGGAGATTCCTTACATTGATAACTTGCCAACCGTGCCGGATGTGGAAGCTCTCACAAGGGATTTTGATGAAATCCGGACAGCAATGTGGGAAGAGTCTAGACCAACGGTGTTGCAAAGGGGATGCTTTTTCCTGGTCAAGTGTGTCTAAGCAGGGCTTGTAAAATGCACAATGTAAAAGAGTGTCATGACATACATGTATGGGAGTCAAGTCCAACGGTATACAAGGTTGTTTGCCGCAGGTGGTTTCGTCCATGTAATTAGATGTTGCGTGCGACCAAGAAGAAGACAGGTATGTGGAAAGTGGGTAAATACATTCCCACCCACACATGTGAAATGGACACATTCAATGGGAATCACTTCAACTTGGATATTGACTTGATTTCTCTTGTTCTTATTCCACATATTGACAGTCCATAAGGTATAAAATCAAATAGTGCATTACAGCAGTCCACCAGGAACATGGCCATACCATTACTGAAAAAAGGCATTTCTTAGGCGCAAACGTGCGTTTGAAATAGTCTATGTTAACTGGGATAATTCAATTGCAGATCTGCCTAGGTACATGACTGCACTACAGTATTTTAACCCCGGGACAGTAAGTGGAAGCTTGAGTGGAGTCCGAGTAAACCAGAATATATATTCAATTACGTGTTCTGGGCGTTTAAACTATCAATTGATTGTTATTCGCATTGTCGCCCCGTAATATCCATAGACAGCACTCATGTCTATAGAAAGTATGATATCAAGCTGTTGATAGTCGTCGCAGTAGATGCTAATTGATAGATATTTCATCTAGCTTTTGCTATTTATGCCAATGAAAGCCAAGAGACGTGGACGCTATTTTTGAACCACTTGAAAGAGTACGTTGTCAAACGGCGTTCCGGTATCTGTCTAATATATTATCGGCACGGTGGTATCTTAAGTTCTATGGAGAAATTTCCTGCATGGAAAGAACCTTATGCCTACCATCGTTACTGCGTTAGGCACCTTAAAGCCAATTTCCAGAAGGCATATCCCAATAAGGATCTGCATGATTTGATATGGATAGCAGCAACAGACCATCAACAACATAAATTTCGGAGGCACATGAAATATATCAGGCAAGAAGACGAGGCAGCCTATCATTGGTTAATGCGATATGACCCTGAAAAGTGGACTTTGCATGCGGATGGTGAAGGCGATGGGGAACTCTGACTACAAATGTGTTAGAGTATTTCAATGGGTTATTAAAGTGGATTGCCTGTCACAGCCATGGTGCAGATGTCGTTCAAGAAGATGGTGGAAAAGTTTGTTGAAAGGTCTGCAGCTACAATGTCATTGACGGAAAGGGGTGTTGAATTTATGCTAGTGCCGATGAAGAGATGTGAGAAAAATAGACAGCAAGCACATTAGCATTCATTTTTGCAGTACGATAACTAAAGAAATATTTTTTGAAGTTCGCACCGCTATCCATCAAAATTGGGGTAATAATGTGCATACTATAAATGAATCTACAAGGTTATGCTCCTGTGGAAAATGGTCCATCTACCACATGCCTTGCTAACATGCCATCAAGTGCTTTCAACAAGTTGGTTTACGTGCCACCAACTATATTGATCAACAATATCATTTTTTAAAGTACCTAAACACATATACTGGTCAGTTGCAGCCAGTGGGTATTGTGCATTATTGGCCTCCAGGACCATTTAAAATGGAGTATAACAAGTCCTATTTGCATAAAATACAGGTGCAGAAGAGAACACATATATGGAACCAAAGGGATGTTAGTGATACTGTTTATGCGTGCAAATGTGGTATATGCTCGCAAACAAGACACGACCGTAGAAAATATCCTTTGGGTGGGAGCAGTAATCAAGATCGGGGTGCGTGTTCTTCTAGTGTACCTAAATACCCATGAGTTGATTTTGTAATAATTAGTTGTTATGTCTTTATGAAATAAAATTATGCTTGTTAATTATGATTTGTACTTTCCCATTTTACCTATAATAGTTTAATAAAATTATCTATCAACATCTAGGGGACCTTTAATTAGTGTTTGGGTCATTCCGTAAAGGTCAACAAAAGTTGAAACATTTTTTTCCATGTCAAGCACATTATCACTCTTCTATGTATCAGGAAAATAAAGATGCTTTGACAATAACATAATTCAACTTTCACAATATTTGGATTGGTTCTAGATAATGGAATAAACATCGCTCCACTTATTTCTCTTAGGTACTGAGAATGAGACCTTTTTTCTTTTTCTTTATTTTTCCTCTAGGAATAGTTAAATGGACCACGAATTTCCATTTAGTCTATGTGTTGTCTTGTCAAATTGAAAAAGCTTACCAGCTGACATAAAGTTGTTTTGTCAACGTCATGATATTTAACACGTAAAATATAGCATCATCACATAGTACGTAGTCTGTGTGTTGTCTTGTCGAACTAAAAAAGCTGACCAGCTGACATAAAGTTGTCTTGTCAACATCATGATATTTAACACGCAAAACATAGCGCCATTACATAGTATGTTATGTGTGTTGTCTTGTCGAACTGAAAAAGCTGACCAGCTGACATAAAGTTGTCTTGTCAACATCATGATATTTAACACGTAAAATATAGCGCCATTACATAGTACGTTATGTATTTTATCTCGCCTATAAATAACTGGTTCATTGTAGTTATTTTGTGTGCTCAAAATTTACTAAAAGCAAATATTTAATTAAAAGTAAGATTATTTTACTAAAAGCAAATATTTCATTAAATGGCTCAACCTCTTCATCCACCAAAGTGCAAGTATGGAAAACCATGCTTGATGCAAAGTTGTTGGGACGGTGGTGAAGTTGGACGCCGCTACTGGCACGGTATGAACCAGTTTTACAAGGTTTCCGGCGAACCTATTTGTGATTTTGAGGAATGGGTTGATGAACCATGTTATCAGGAATGCTATAGAGAACAACTCCAGTATCTTCATAATGTGTGTTTAAGACAACGGGAACAAGAAAGAGAAAGCAATATAATTATTTCATACTTGAGGGCGAAACTGAAGGAGGTGGGAGAAGAAAAATGGAAAACACAATGGAATTGTGAAGCACAAAAGGAACGTAAAAAAAATATAAACGGGAACTCGCGGAGGCGAAGGCGAAACTGAAAGAGGTAAAAAAAGAAAAAGAACAACTACAAGAACGATTTAAGTGGTTGGAGCGGAGAATAAATGGCAACCGGGCTAAACATTGGCATGTATGTGTTTAGTGTATTTTTCATATTTCATGTATTTTTATTACGTTGGCTTGCTATGTTTGTGTTTGTGCTGTAGTAATATTTTTCTTGTTTGTTGTACTAAATTTTATTTTAATTGAAGTGGAAGTTAAGTTTAAGTGCTTGTGTTGTTATATGAAACTATCAAACGAATGGAGAACTAAAAAATTAATGGGCATATTCGATTAAATATTGTTGTTAATGTATACAAAAATATTATTTACACCAAATAAAAATAAAAAGGAAGGCCGAATCAATGTGTCCCACATCTGGTGTGTCTCAATGCAGCAGCTGGGCTGAGGCGCATCCCCTCCCGCCTGCGTACGCTATCAGGATCATCATCATCAAGTCGTCTCTTTATAGCCGGATGCGGCGTAGGATGACATGCATCGGTGGTGTTGTCAGGTCCAGTAGAAGGCTACATAATAATATGAAACTTAGTATAGAAAACTACATAACAATTCACAACAATTTATATTGTCTTACCATCATCGTGTCTGGATCCTAAATGCAGTCATCTATCGCAGCACCACATGAAGCATTAAAAAGGAAATTAATAAAGTTAAAGAAAATAAATAAGTTACAGTTAAAACAAATTCAAATTCAATACTAATAAACTCATACCTGTGCATGTGATGTGGAGCCATAACTCAATCGGCGCCCACTATAAAAATCTCGGGTCGATCAATCACCATCACTGGTAGACAGGCGTAGAAACTATCTACCCCAATCCACTCCTTGAATATCTGAGCCTGTGATAAAAAATTTACCCGTTGGGGTCACCTGCGATGGCACTAGAATGCGATAAATTCCAAGGTTGTAAGACGGCATGTCCGTCTCATGCATGCCACCGGCCATATCAGCAGAAACATCTTTAGCAGGAGCCTCAAGGCCCCCTTGCTGGGGACCACCTCCTCTCCGCCCACAACCACGCCGTTCGGCACCACCATCTTGTCGGGAACTACTAGCTCGTGGGATACCATGACCTCGCTGGTACTACGCTGGGTCCATTTAATCAGCCTTGTGTGCCAAACGTTGATCCGATCGGGCTCGCTGCAGTGTACGGGCAGCCACATCCATGAATCAACGACTATACTCCAGCATGGCCACATGATCGTGGACATGACTCTGCATCTACTGCCCCGTATGATAGACGGTATACAATACAATCGATTGGACAAAGTAAAAAATATAAACTACATATTTGGCACTAAATTACAGGTATATAATTAATAGTAACGGAAAACATACCAGGTCCTCGTGTGCGGTGTCCAGATGAACTATCACCTCATCGTTGTACGGCATCCAGATGAACTATCAAATAAGAACACAAACCGTTAGTATGCACAACACTAAGTTAATCTATAACAGGTAAGTTTAGTTAGATATTCATCTGTGTGTCCTCCAGCAGATCCAACACATCCCTGAAGAGGGGGAGATTATGATGGGCATCATACTCTCGTGCAAGAGTACGACGCATAACTTACCTACAGGTTTGAGGAGTTGCGGAATTTCTACATTAGCCGGTAGCTGTGGTAGAGGTGGCCGAAACTGCATAAATCGCTCCTAGTCCCAAACCTAACATACAAAGTTGACGTAAAGTATAAGATTAACTATAACTAGGTAGAATTGTAACTAATTGACATATTATTTGAATATGTTGCCACCTGTAGAAGCGGTAAAAATTCACCAACGTCTCTCTGTGCGCCGCAAGCCCGGCACATCTGCCTGTACAAATAAGAGATGAGAGCACCACCCCAGCTGTAGATGGTTGTATCCTCAAACCGGGCAATATGATGCAGAAAACGGAGGCTCACTAGGTTCCCCGAAGTGTTCGGGAACAAGAACCTCCAAGTAGAAGGAGCAACAGCAGCCTCTTATATCACTGTAAATCCACCTCTGCTGACTCGTCGGTGATAGTGTGGTGGATCTGCACCAGGTGATCTCTAATGGGGATCAACTGCAAACGACTAGAACCAGAAGCTACATCCTCGTACTCTGGCCTGAAACCCGTGAGCATGTGCAGCATAGCCCAATAAGTCTACCGATTATAATATCTCATGGTCACAGGCAGTAAAACTGGCAAGCCATCAGTGGACAGGCCATATAAAATCTCAGCATCCTGGAGTGTGATGTGGCCTCGCCGATGGGTAGATGGAAAGTGTGCGTCTCCGATCGCCACCACTCAATCAAGGCCGTGATAAAAGCATAATCGAGCTGTATCCGGACGATACTAATAATCCTATATAATCCCATCTCCTCCAGATAATGGACCACGCAGGGATGTAGAACGCGGGGAGGACTCAAAAACTCCCACAATAGATTCACTCTCCTGGCCCGGTAAGTCTGTGTAAGCAACTGTCCGTCCGATATATACTCGGATCTATGTTGGGGCTGTAGGGCTAATAGATCCAACGACCAAGGGACAGGATGTATAGTCGCATCCATGTCGTTAACTGTAAATTAAAAAACATTAATTGTATTTTATTTTGTATGGGTTTTGGGCTCGATATTTTGAGGCCCAATGGCACCAAACTATCATTAATAATTATGTGTTTAAATTCATATTTTTAATAACTTAATTGT
>MU702032.1:12439-25134 GCA_026770625.1 Nicotiana glauca | reverse complement strand
TATATATATATATATATATATATATATATATATATATATATATATATACCTATGGGTTCCGGGCACAATATGTTGAGGCCCAGTGGCACCAAACTATCATTAATAATTATGTGTATGTTTTATAATTTCAATTCATACTTTTAATAATTTAATTGTAAAAATTATATATATATATACATACACGCACACCTATGGATTCTGGGCTTGATTGTCACGACCCAGATTTCCCACCCTCGAAAGTCGTGATGGCGCCTACTAATAGGAGCTAGGCAAGCCAATCATCAATTAACTCTTTTAACGAACTACGACAATATTAGAAATAATGAAACATTTAATGATAAAGCAGAAGTCTCAAACAAAGTTAACTGAAAGAAACGCGGAAGTATAACAAATCCTCTACCCAAGACTGGTGTCACAATACTCACGAACGTCTAGAGAATACTAAATACAAGGTTTGAATGAAACATAAACTTTCTGCTTCGGTATAAATGATAACAAACTGAATGAAATAGGAAGGACTCCGTGACTGCGGACGTCAGCATGGCTACCTTGGATATCCCTGGACTGGAAGCTCGCTCCAAGAATGCCACTACTACTCAAATACTGCTCCAACACCTGGATCTGTGCAAAAATATGCACAGAGTGTAGCATCAGCACACTCGACCCCATGTGTTGGTAAGTGCCTAGCCTAACCCCGGCGAAGTAGTGACAAGGCTAGACCAGACTACCAGATAAACCTGTGCAGATATATATACAAGTACAACAAAATAATAGCGAAAAGTAAATAATTAAAAGTGGGAGGGAAACATGCTTATGGGGTAGCAGATAAAATGAAATATCAAGAATAACAAGGAAACTACATCTGATTTCTTCTAACACAGAATAATGGAAAACAAACTACTTTCACTTGTTTCAATTTCCTCTCGTTGCAGGCATGCAACTCGATCCCATTTCCCAAAATATCACGTGGTAGGCGTACCACTCGATCCCATTTCATAATATCACGTGGTAGGCGTACCACCCACCCCCATTTCATAATATCACGTGGTAGGCGTACCACTCGCTCCCATTTCATAATATCACGTGGTAGGCGTACCACTCGCTCCCATTTCATAATATCACGTGGTAGGCGTACCACTCGCTCCCATTTCATAATATATAAGTGGACGGCGTTCCCCACAATCCCATTTCATAATATATAAGTGGTCGGCGTGCCACACGATCCCATTTCATAACTTACAAGTGGTCGGCGTGCCACACGATCCCATTTCATAACATACAAGTGGTGGGCATGCCACACGATCCCATTTCATAACATACAAGTGGTCGGCGTGCCACATGATCCCATTTCATAATATATAAGTGGTTGGCGTGCCACATGATCCCATTCCATAATATATATAAGTAGTCGGCGTGCCACACGATCCCATTTCATAATATATAAGTGTTCGGCAAGCCACACGATCCCATTCCATAATATATAAGTGGTCGGCGTGCTACACGATCCCATTTCTTTCAACACAATACACAAAACAATCCCGGCAAGGGAACAAGATAATATAATAAACTATCGCGGCAAGGGAGGTCCAGCTATAACCAAACTTATTCAATTTCTACTTAGCATATTTAATTCGATGCTCAGCCTCAACAATTACCGGCTTTGTGTTTAAAGATTTCCAACCAAGTCCTCATAAACAATAATTTAGAATTTGATAATTTAGCAATTCTGGACTTGCGGTCATGCTCGACACTGGTGTATAGATACTCGTGACCATGCCTATACACCGTACTCGAAAAATAGCAATTAGCAAATAAGACTCTACTCTTATTCCCTCAAACCAAAGTTAGACTAAACACTTACCTCGGTCCAAGGAATAGCAATCAACTCTCCAATACCGACTTTCCTCTACAATCCGACTCCGAAACAATGGTATCTAGGCATAATTAATTCAATAGTATCAATAAAGACCCAAAAACAACATCCCATAGCCTAGAAATGAAGTCCCTAGCATTCTTCCAATAATACCAAAATCCGACCCCGGGCCCACATAGTCCAAACTCGAGGCTCGGACCAAAATCCATTCACCCATAACCCCACGAGTCCAAATATATAATTTGTTTCAAGATTTGACCCCAAATTGATGTTGAATCACCCAAAATTCCCAAAGACCTAGTTCTTACCAAAACCCCCCATTTTTTACCTTGAATTCATGGTTTAGGGCTAGGAAATCAGTAATTAGTCGAAAAAATTAATAGGGGATGAAGTTATGAACACTTACCCTGTGTAAAAATTGCAGAAAATCTGCTAACTACCTAAGTCCAAAACCACCCCGAATACCTCAGAAAACACCTCTGAGCCCTCGGGGCTCCTAACCAATCACACAAACTAACCCAACAACATCCTACGAACTTACTCGAGCGATCAAATTGCCAAAACAACACCAAAATAAATGAATCAAGCCTCGAAACTAATGATTTTTATTCTAAACTTTCAAACTTGGAACTCATAGTCCGAAACACGTCAAACTACGTCCGATTTCGACAAAACTTCACAGAAAGTGCTTAATCAATATATACAACTTGTACCAGGCGTCGGAACCAAAATATGAGCCCAATACCATGGTCTTTTAATCAATTTTCATTTCCATTTTCTTTACAAATTTAAAAAAAAAAACTATTTCTTTCAAAAATTCACTTCTCGGGCACGGGACCTCGGATTTCGATTCCGGGAATACGCCCGAGTCCCATATTTTTCTACGGACCCTCTGGGACCGTCACATCATGGTCCGGCTCCGTTTACCCAAAATATTGACCGAAGTCAACTTTAACAATATTAATATCAAAATTCTTCAAATTTTTCACAGATTTCACATATTTCAACATAAAAGCTTTCCGGCTATGCGCCCGGACTGCACGCGCAAATCGAGGCAACTATAAGTATCGGAAGCATGGAAAAAGGGAGAAATCCAGTGATGACCCAAAGGGTCATCACATTCTCCACCTCTAAAACAATCGTTCGTCCTCGAACGGACAAAAGAAAGAAGTACCTGAATCAGGAAATAGATGAGGGTAGCGGCTCCGCATATCAGACTAGGACTCCCAGGTCGATGCCTAAGGAGGCTGACCTCTCCACTGGACACGCACTGAAGGAAAACTCTTCGACCTCAAATGTCGAACCTGCCGGTGTGGAATGGCTACCGGCTCCTCCTCGTAGGACAGATCTTTGTCCAACTGGATAGTGCTGAAATCTAACACGTGGGTAGTATCGCCGTGATACCTCTGTAGCATAGACACATGAAACACTGGATGCACGGCTGACAAGCTAGGTGGCAAGGCAAGTCTGTAAGCCACCTCTCCCACACGATCTAGAATCTCAAATGGGCCAATGAACCTAGGGCTAAGCTTGCCCTTCTTCCCGAATCTCATCACGCCCTTCATAGGCGATACACAGAGCAATACTCGCTCACCAACCATGAAAGCTACATCTCGAAACATGCCATCCGCATAACTCTTTTGTTGCGACTGAGCCGAACCAAGCTTGTCCTGAACTATCTTGACCTTATCCAAGGCCTCCTGAACTAAATCTGTTCCCAGTAACTGAGCCTCTCCCAGCTCAAACCATCCGACTGGAGACCGACATCGCCTACCATACAACGCCTCATAAGGAGCCATCTGGATGCTGGATTGGTAGCTGTTGTTGTAGGCGAACTCTGCTAAAGGCAAAAACTGGTCCCACGAGCCTCCAAAATCAATGACACAGGCTCGGAGCATATCCTCCAATATCTGAATAGTCCTCTCGGACTGACCGTCCGTCTGAGGATGGAATGTTGTGCTCAACTGAACCTGGGTGCCTAACTCCTATTGAACTGCTCTCCAAAAGCACGAGGTAAACTGTGTACCCCGGTCCGAAATGATAGATGCCGGCACCCCATGAAGGCGAATAATCTCCCGAATGTAAATCTCAGCTAACCTCTCCGATTTATAAGTGGCTGCAACAGGAAAAAAATGTGTTCAACAATGACCCAAACAGCATCAAACTTCTTCCGAGTCACCAGAAGTCCAGTAACGAAAATCCATGGTAATCCTCTCCCACTTTCACTCGGGAAGCTCCGTCCTCTGAAACAACCCACCAGGCCTCTGATGCTCATACTTGACCTGCTGCGATTCAAACACCGAGCAACATATGCAATAATATCTTTCTTTATCCTACGCCACCAATAATGCTACTACAAGTCCTGATACATCTTCGCGGCGCCCGAGTGAATAGAATATCGCAAACTATAGGCCTCCGCTAAGATTAACTCTCGAATCCCCTCGACATTGGGCACACAAACTCGCCCCTGCAACCTCAAAACACCATCATCATCTGAGGTCACCTTCGTGGTACCTCCATACTGCACCGTGTCTCTCAGGACACACAAATGGGAATCATGAAGCTGCCGATCACGGATACGCTCCAATGATGAAGAATGAGCGACCGTGCAAGCTAACACTCTGCTAGGCTCAAAAATGTCCAACCTCACAAGACAATTGGCCAAAGCCTAAATATCCAAAGCAAGCGGTCTCTGGCTGACCGGCACATAAGCAATACTACCCATGCTGGCAGAATTCCTACTCAATGCATCGGCCACCACATTGCATCTCCCCGGGTGGTACAAAATAGTAACATTGTAATCTTTCAAAAACCTCCTCTGCCTCAAATTTAACTCTTTTTGCTTGAACAGATACTTAAGACTCTCATGATCAGTGTACACCTCACACGTCATACCATATAGATAATGCCTCCAAATCTTCAATGCATGAACAATGGATGCCAACTCTAGATCATGAACCGGATAATTCTTCTCGTGGATCTTCAACTGCCTCGAAGCATAGGCAATGACTCTGCCATCTTGCATCAATACCGCACCAAGCCCAATATGGGAAGCATCACAATAAACTGTATAAGGCCCTGATCCTGTGGGTTAAACCAATACCGGTGCCGTAGTCAGAGCTGTCTTGAGCTTCTGGAAGCTCGCCTCGCAATCATCTGACCACCTGAACTGGACACCCTTCTGGGTCAATCTGGTCATCGAGGCTGCAATAGATGAAAACCCCTCTACAAACCGTGGGTAGTAACCTGCTAACCCCAAGAAACTCCGGATCTCTGTAGTTGATGCTGGTCGAGGCCAGTTCTTGACTGCCTCAATCTTCTTCGGGTCCACATGAATACCCTCTACTGAAACGACGTGACCCAGAAATGCAACAGAACTCAACCAGAACTTGCACTTCGAAAAATTGGTGTATAACTGATTATCCTTCAGAGTCTGAAGAACCACTCTAAGGTGATGCTCATGCTCCTCCTGACTGCGGGAGTACATCAGAATATCGTCAATGAAAACAACCACGAACAAATCCAAATAGGGCTTGAACACTCGGTTCATCAACTCCATAAATGCTGCTGGGGCATTGGTCAACCCAAACGATGTGACCAAAAACGCAGAATGCACATACCGAGTGCGAAATGTTGTCTTAGGGACATCGGATGCCCTAATCCTCAACTGGTGGTAGCCAGATCTCAAGTCTATCTTTGAAAAAACCTTTGCGCCCTGAAGCTGGTCAAACAATCATCAATCCTCGGTAGTGGATACTTGTTCTTTATCGCTACCTTGTTCAATTGCCGGTAATCCATTCACATCCTCATCGAATCATGCTTTTTCTTCACAAATAACACTAGCGCGCCCCAAGGAGAAACACTGGGTCTACTAAAATCCCTCTCCAAAAATCCCGCAACTGATCCTTTAACTCTTTCAACTCCGACGGCACCATGCGATACGGTGGAATAGGAATGAGCTGAGCGCCCAGAGCCAGGTCAATACAGAAATAAATACCCTTGTCGGGCGGCATACCCGGCAGGTCTGAAGGAAAAACCTCAGGGAACTCCCGAACAATAGGAACATAATTAATAGATAGAACCTCTGGCGACCTGAACTACACCTCTAAGACCTCTACCTCCACCTCTAACACCTCTGCCCCCGCCTCTAGCTGACTGGGCGGGCTGTGGAACCTTCGGTGCCTGAATCATAGCACGAGAACTCTGATGCTGGAAGCTGCCATAAACTCGAGGGCATTATCTGGCAATGTGCCTCGGATCACCACAAGCATGGCAAGACCTCGTCTGCTGCAGATGAGCACCCCTCAACCTTAGGCAAACCCTCATGTTGTGACCATACTCACCACACTCATAACATCTACACGAACGCTGCAGCTGAAAGAACTGAGGTTGACCCTATCTACCTGAATGACCACCTGAAGTACCATGAGTGACCTGGAGAGCTGACTGAAAAGGCCTGGTAGGATGGCCTCCACCATATGAACCTCTACCTCCTGAAGAGGTACTACTGAATCTGCCTGCGTGACGGGGCCTCTTATCTGACTTATGACTGCCTCATTGTATCGGGACCACCTCAACTCTACGGCCCATATTGGCCGTCTCCTGAAAAGTGATCTCAATCCCGGCCTGAGCCACTGCACCCGAATGATCTGCCACCGCTGGCTGAACTCCTAGAAGCAAACCTGCTCGAATGACACTCTCCGTGAAGCCTACCAATCGTACTAGAGCGTCCTGAAGGACTGAGATGGCAATGAACCCCTCTTGGAACTGAGCTAGGCCCACTGAGACTGCTGGGGCTGGTACCTCCTCCTCCAAATCAACATGTGGCTCTGCCACTTAAGCTGCCGCTGGGGGCTCGGACTGCTGCACGGTAAAAGAGGAAGCACGTGTTCTCCCTATCTCTGGAGGAACAGAATAGAAATTCAATCGGTACTTGAGAAATAGAACCGCAGGACAAGAAAGAATCAATGTGAAACTTTCCTAACTCTGTAGCCTCTGGGATAAATACAGACGTCTCCGTACCGATCCCCAGACTCTACCGAGTTTGTCCGAGAGTTGTGAGACCTATGTAACCTAGTTCTCTAAAACCAACATGTCACGACCTGGATTTCGCACCCTCGATAGTCGTGATGGCGCCTACTAATAGGAGCTAGGCAACCAATCATCAATTACCTCTTTTAACGAACTCCGACAATATTAGAAATAATGAAACATTTAATAATAAAGCAGAAGTATCAAACATAGTTAACTGAAAGAAACGCGGAAGTATAACAAATACTCTACCCAAAACTGGTGTCACAATACTCACGGACGTCTAGAGAATACTAAATACAAGGTTTGAATGAAACATAAACTGTCTGCTTCGGTACAAATGATAACAAACTGAATGAAATAGGAAGGACTCCGGGCCTGCGGACGTCAGCAAGGCTACCTTGGATGTCCCTGGACTGGAAGCTCGCTCCCAGAATGCTACTGCTACTCAAATACTGCTCCAACACCTGGATCTGTGCAAAAAGATGCACAGCGTGTAGCATCAGCACAACCGACCCCATGTGCTGGTAAGTGCCTGGCCTAACCCCGGTGAAATAGTGAAAAGGCTAGACCAGATTACCAGATAAACTTGTGCAGATATATATACAAGTTCAACAAAATAATAGCAGAATGTAAAAAATTAAAACAGGGAGGGAAACATGCTTATGGGGTAGCAGATAAAACGAAATATCAAGAATAACAAGGAAACTACATCTGATTTCTTCTAACACATAATAAGGGAAAACAAACTACTTTCACTTGCTTCAATCTCCTCTCGTTGCAGGCGTGCAACTTGATCCCATTTCTCAAAATATCACATGGTAGGCGTACCACTCGATCCCATTTCATAATATCACGTGCTAGGCGTACCACTCGCCCCCATTTCATAATATCACGTGGTAGGCGTACCACTCGCTCCCATTTCATAATATCACGTCGTAGGCGTACCACTCTCTCCCATTTCATAATATCATGTGGTAGGCGTACCACTCGCTCCCATTTTGTAATATCACGTGGTAGGTGTACCACTCACTCCCATTTCATAATATCACGTGGTAGGCGTACCACTCGCTCCCATTTCATAATATCACGTGGTAGGCATCCCACTCTCTCCCATTTATTAATATATAAGTGGTCGGCGTGCCATACGATCCCATTTCATAATATATATAAGTGGTCGGCGTGCCACACGATCCCATTTCGTAACATACAAGTGGTCGGCGTGCCACACGATCCCTTTTCGTAATATATAAGTGGTCGGCGTGCCACACCATCCCATTTCATAATATATAAGCGGTCGGCGTGCCACACGATACCATTTCATAATATATAAGTGGTCCGCGTGCCACACGATCCCATTTCATAATATATAAGTGGTCAGCGTGCCACACGATCCCATTTCGTAATATATAAGTGGTCGGTGTGCCACACGATCCCATTTCTTTCAACACAATACACAAAATAATCCCGGCAAGGGAACAAGATAATATAATAAACTATCTCGGCAAGGGAGATCCAGCTATAACTAAACTTGTTCAATTTCTAATTAGCATATTAAATTCGATGCTCAGCCTCAACAATTACGGGCTCAGTGTTTAAAGATTTTCAACCAAGTCCTCATAAACAACAATTTAGAATTCGATAATTTAGCAATTAAGGACTTACGGTCATGCCCGACACCGGTGTATAGATACTCGTCATCATGCCTATACACTGTACTCGACAAATAGCAATTAGCAAATAAGACTCTACTCCTATTCCCTCAAACCAAAGTTAGACCAAACACTTACCGCGGTCCAAAGAATACCAATCAACTCTCCAATACCGCCTTTCCTCTACAATCGGACTTCGAAACAATGGTATCTAGGCATAATTCTTTCAATAGTATCAATAAGGACCCAAAAACAACATCCCATAGCCTAGAAATGAAGTCCCTAGCATTCTTCCAAAAATACCAAAATTCGACCCCATGCCCACATAGCCCAAACTCGAGGCTCGGACCAAAATCCGTTCACACATAACCCCACGAGTCCAAATATATAATTTGTTTCAAGATTCGACCCCAAATTGAGGTTGAATTACCCAAAATTCCCAAAGTCCTAGTTCTACCCAAAACCCTCATTTTCTACCTTGAATTCATGATTTAGGGCTAGGAAATTAGTAATTAGTGGAAGAAATTAAGAGGGGATAAAGTTATGAACACTTACCCAAGAAGCTATGGAGGAAGAGGAGCTTGAATTTCGTCTATGGGGTGTTGGAGAAAGGAGTCCGTGTGAAATAATGGCAAAATCCCGAAATGGGTTCTATTTTTAAGCTTTAAAAATTGCTGGGCAAAAATGCCCTTCGCGTTCGCGGGGAAAGGGCCGCGTTCGCGAAGGGTAAGCTAGGGTCTGCGTCGCGATCGCCTGGGAGGAAATGCGAACGTGTAGAAGGAAAAGGCTGTGGTCCAGGATTTACTCTACGCAAACACGTAGGTACATACGCGAACGCTATGAAGGGTGGGCTAATACTATGCGAACGCGAGGACAAGTTTGCGAACGCAATGAAGGAATTAATGGGACCCTGAAATTGGCTTACGCGTTCGCGAGGTTCAAGACACGAACGCGAAGGGGGAAGAAGTAGATCTACGCGAACACGAGGGACTAATGCGAACGCGATGCAGAAAATCCCTATGTAAAAATTGCAGAAAATCTGCAAACTCCCCAAGTCCAAAACCACCCCGAATACCTCCAAAAACACCCCCGAGCCCTCGGGGCTCCTATCCAATCACACACACTAACCCAACAACATCCTACAAACTTACTCGAGCTATCAAATCGCGAAAACAACATCAAAATCAATGAACCAAGCCTCGAAACTCATGATTTTTTTTCTAAACTTCATAAACTTTCAAACTTGGAACTCATAGTCCGAAACATATCAAACGATGTCCGATTTCGACCAAACTTCACAGAAAGCGCTTAAACAATATATAAGACTTGTATCGGGAGTCGGAACCAAAATACGAGCCCGATAGCATGGTCTTTTAATCAATTTTTATTTCTACTTACCTTAAAAATTTCAGAAAAGCAATTTCTTTCAAAAATTCACATCACGGGCTCGGGACCTCGGATTTCGATTCCGGGAATATCCCCGAGTTCGATATTTTTCTACGGACCCTTCGGGACTGTCACATCACGGGTCCGGGTCGTTTACCCAAAATGTTGACCGAAGTCAACTTAAACAATATTAATATCAAAATTCTTCAAATTTTTCAAAGATTTCACATATTTCAATATAAAAGCTTTCCGGCTACGCGCCCGGACTGTGCACACAAATCGAGGTAAATATAAGTGAGGTTTTCAAGGCCTCAGAATTATGGAAAAAGGGAAAAATCCGGTGATGACCCTTTGGGTCGTCACATTGATATTTTGAGGCATAGTGGCACCAAACTATTATTAATAATTATGTGCTTGTTTTATAATTTAAATTCATACCTTTAATAACTTAATTGTACAAATTTTATATATATATATACCTATGGGTTCCGGACTCGATATTTTGAGGTTCAGTGGCACCAAACTTTCATTAATAATTATGTGTTTGTCTTATTATTTAAATTCAAATTTTTAATAACTTAAGAATTATATATATTCCTATGGGTTTGGGGCTCGATGTTCTGAGGCCTAGTGGCATCAAACAATCATTAATAATTATGTTTTTGTTTTATAATTTAAGTTCATATTTTTAATAACTTAATAGTATAAATTATATATATATATATATATATACCTATGGGTTCTGAGCTCGATATTTTGAGGCACAGTGCCACCAAACTATTATTAATAATTATGTGTTTGTTTTATAATTTAAATTCATATTTTTAATAACTTAATTGTAGGCAAAATACATAAAGCTCCCCTCCAAGTTGTCCACAACGGTCAGTTGAACACCTTAGTTTGTCATTTGACCAATCAGACACCTCTACTTGGTAGAAGTATATTCTCTTAAACTCCTCCGCTGACATGGCAAATTTTGTTTGTTACACCTACATCTAAGCGCATGAAGATCATGAAAATTAGGTTTATCTTTTTTTTCCATAATTCAATGTGGACCCCACCACCTCCTCCAATTTCCTCCATCTTCTACGTTGCCCCAGTTATCTTCTCCATTAGAGAAGGAAGAAACATCACCGGAAATTTTTTGGCAGGAAAAGTGAGTACTTAACGGAAAATTTTCTGCAATCTTTCTTCTTTCATATTGTACCCAATTATCTTCTCCATCTTCACCCTCCATAATAGGAAAAAAACAAAAATTTCCATCACCACTATAATCACCATCTGCCTTTAAACAAATCCAAAAATAATTGGACTAACCTGAAAAGCTTGTAATTTCCAGAAGGCATATCCTAATACGGATCTGCATGATTTGATGTGGATGGCAGCAATAGACCATCAACAGCATAAATTTTGAAGGCACATGAAATATATCAGGCAAGAAGACGAGGCATCCTATCATTGGTTAATGCGACATGACCCAAAAAAGTGGACTTTGCATGCGGATGGTGAAGGCGATGGGGAACTCTGACTACAAATGTGTTAGAGTATTTCAACGGGTTATTAAAGTGGATTGCCTGTCACAGCCATGGTGCAGATGTCATTCAAGAAGATGGTGGAAAAGCTTGTTGAAAGGTCTGCAGCTGCAATGTCATTGATGGAAAGGGGTGTTGAATTTATGCTAGTGCCGATGAAGAGATTTGAGAAAAATAGACAGCAAGCACATTAGCATTCCTTTTTGCAGTACGATAACTAAAGAAATATTTTTGAAGTTCGCACCGCTATCCATCAAAATTGGGGTAATAATGTGCATACTGTAAATAAATCCACAAGGTTATGCTCATGTGGAAAATGGTCCATCTACCACATGCCTTGCTCACATGCCATCAAGTGCTTTCAACAAGTTGGTTTACGTGCCACCAACTATATTGATCAACAAAATAGTTTTTTAAAGTACCTAAACACATATACTGGTCAGTTGCAGCCAGTGGGTGTTGTGCATTATTGGCCTCTGGAACCATTTAAAATGGAGTATAACAAGTCCTATTTGCGTAAAATACAGGTGCAGAAGAGAACACGTATATGGAACCAACGGGATGTTAGTGATACCGTTTATGCGCGCAAATGTGGACTTTGCATGCGGATGGTGAAGGCGATGGGGAACTCTGACGACAAATGTGTTAGAGTCTTTCAACGGTTTATTAAAGTCGGCAAGAGGATTGCCTGTCACAGCCATGGTGCAGATGTTGTTCAAGCAGATGGCGGAAAAGTTTGTTGAAAGGTCTACTGCTGCAATGTCATTTATGGAAACGGGTGTTGAATTTATGCCAGTGTCGATAAAGATATTTGAGAAAAATAGCCAGCAAGCACATTAGCATTCATTTTTGCAGTATGATAACGAAATAAATATTTTTGAAGTTCGCACCGCTATCCATCAAATTTGGGGTAATAATATGCATACTGTGAATGAATCTACAAGGTTATGCTCTTGTAGAAAATGTTCCATCTACCAAATGCCTTGCTCACATGCCTTGCTCGCATGCCATCAAGTGCTTTCAACAAGTTGGTTTACGTGCAACCAACTATATTGATCAACAATATAGTTTTTTCAAGTACCTAAACTGTGACGACCCGACCCGTCGTCTCAGGTATTACCGCCCTGTTTTCCCCTTATTGTATTACTTTATGTTTCATTATCGGTATAGGGTGCGTTAGAATTTAATTGGAGTGATTTTATTAAGAAATGAGACACTTAG
>MU702031.1:0-36479 GCA_026770625.1 Nicotiana glauca | reverse complement strand
AAATATATATATATATATATATATATATATATATTGTTTGCCATAAAAATAGTAACAACAATTAAATTTGTAAATAAAATTCTAAAAATACGTGACCTATTCCCGAACTAGTTTGCTAGGGCGGTTAGTGCTAAAACGTGAAGTGTAATGATGAAAAGCGAGTTAAGCAAGGCATTAATCTAGTCAATAAGGGGCTGGTGCCCGAGCGTAAGATCAACCATCAGATACCTCGGGGCTGAGGTTCGAGCCTATCTCGGGCTATCAAGGGTAGTCGGGAAGGGGATAACAGGTAAAAATATAGCTAAACAAGACTTCTATCTTATCAATATTGAGCAAAGTAACGAAGAACAAAAGATAAAACGATAAAGTGCTAAGGCGACCTCGAGGTCGATAAAGATGGACAATTTAGAAGAGAGAGAGAGAGAGAGAGAGAGAGAGAGAGAGAGAGATTATTGCAGTGGTGAAGAAGTGGAGAAACATCAGTCCCCTACAAGGTAAGGTGAGTCCCCTTTTTATAGGAGGGGAACTTGGCTATAAGTACATGTATATTGATTACAAGAGTACGAAGATGGGACGGCTTGATGCAAGGCCTCGCGGTAGGCTCTATATAGGTCGGGCCTGTCAGATACATCCATGTGCCTAAGGGGCTTCCCCTTCTATCCTGACCTCGACCTCTGTTTCCTCCGAATCAGGCTTCAAGGAGCCCTAAGGCTGAGAAATCGATCGCGATCTCCCACCCTCGAGGTCTCAGGGCAGGCTTCCGAAATATCTTGACAGCAAAAAATCAAGTCTTCTAATTTTGCCACGTACATATAGTCTCCGCATTTCCCATATCGAAGTGATGGGAAATGATTTTGATTTTTGGCTCCTAGAGCTCCTTTCGGCGACTTCATATCGATGATGTGAACCGTGGCGCAATCTTTTGAGATAGATGACGTATCTCATGGATTCCTGCTTGGTGTTCTGTCATTTCTGCTCCTCAAGGCAATAAGTACTACCGTCGATTCGTTTTTTCAAGGGAGCAGTAATTGCATTCGGTGTTCAATCTTCTAGAGCCTCGATGACCGTGTTGTTTCTTCCCTTATAAATGAGGGCGTTTTGGCATTGTTTTTCCCATCTCAATACTTTCGTTGGCAAGCTTGTCTCTTCCTTCTCATCATCTTCTTTTACCTTTGAACATCACGATGAAAGCTTTCTATATCAAGGTTGTTTGGAGGAGTTCCTTCGGACTGCGTCGCGGCCTTATACTGGGGCCTCCCTTCATTGAACATAAGCGGGTTGTCCTGTTATTGTTGTGGTTGCCGGTATGCCGGCCCTTGCTATTGTCGCTGGCCCGAGGTGGTGATAGACCGAGGATCGGTCTCCCCTTCGCATAGATGGTTGTTCGGACTATGCACCGCTGCTCAAAAGGGGGCTTAGAATATCCACCGTTGCTCATCTTCATACCTCAGCTCGATGTGGAACTTGGCTCCGAGCCGGGGGCTTATACGGCTAGACAATCCAAAAAGTTGATTCAAAGTAGCCGTAAAAGCAGGACTGAGGGTTGTTCGGTTTGCTGCCTCTCCGAGACTTCCTTGTCCAAAGAGGGTCCTCGAGCTTAGTAGAGCTGTTGCATTTTTTCATCCCTCCCTGCTCCCTGGTTCGTCTTTTTCTGGAGGGATGTCAAAGTGGACAACTGAGACAGGGCTTCCAAGGGCGCTCCGGGAGATATTTCCTTTGAGGTCGCGTGCCCAAGGAAGGTGGCTTTTGGATGTATCGACGCCGAGGCGGAATGCCAACCATTTAAATCAGGGCCCGGACCTTCCGTATATGTACCCTTCTGCTTTTTTACTTCCATATAGAGACCCTTTGTGTGCTTTTGTAATCATATGCCATGACCCTTCGAGAGCTATTGTACTTAAATATTTCATAAATAAGAATTTATTTTGCTGACTTCTGCTTCCCTTACTTTGTTTTATATTTGTATGCTCTTACGCCCTTTAGGGTTCTTTGAATGCCTTCTTTTGTTTGTTGGCCGTCGGAGTCTGCCGTGAGAGCTTGTCCCGATCTCCAGCTGATTGACATGGTTCTCCCCCGACCTTATTGTCGTATTTTGGATTGATGGTGGACCGATCAGACAAGTTCAAGCTATCGAGTCCTGATTATTTATTTGGAGATCACATGTCGAATTTCGGGGCCTTTGGGAATGTTATCTCGGATGAAGGTCATCTTCAGGTACCCGGAGGGCCCTTTTGATCTTGATGTAGATAACCCTTTTAGAAAGTATAAGGTTGGCTTCCGCTAAGTAGTCTGTGTTTGGGCGCTTCTTTGGGCCCTCGTGGAGCTTTGGTGATCGGGGCTTCTGGGGTTTGCTCCCCTTATCAGGGAGAAGGGGTCATGAGACCAGGCGCTTGCCTTGCGTCGAGCGCCGGCATTTTAGAGCTCATTGAGGCCCTATTTCTTGGGGCTGGGGGCTACCGATGCGAAATGCTGCCTCGAGCATGGAGATAATATGTGTGGCCCCTCGAGTATTGACTTTTGTTGGAGGATATTTTCTGGATCGGGTATCGACCCGTCGATTTGTATCTCGAGCAGGCGGCTACCCGTTGCTTCTCGCATATAAGTGGGGCGGCTTTGGATTTTTTGCACGACTTCGTTATTTTTGGGTAGCTGTACTTCTGTTTCGGCATAGGGCTCCTTATCTCTTAAAGGGCAAAAAGTGTCGGTGCTTGCCCTTGCTTTATTTTGTCAATTTTACCATAGTCATGGCGACCACTTCGGGACCAGCATGCAAAGAGTGGAGAGTGTTGTTCCTGGCGCTCGAGAATCAAAGGTTTTTGCTCCAGAGACGGTGTCCTTGATAAGAGAGGAACACCTGGAGATGGCGAGGCGATACTGTGGGTGGAGCGAGGGGGTAACACTGTAGGCGCTTTCCCCAGATGAAGGCATCGCGGACTCTACTGATAGGTTCTTGAGTGTGCACCTATACCCTTTTGCATTTGGTCCCCCTGATAGGGTTGTGCTTGACTATATTCAAAGTATCGGGTTACACTGGCACATATCCATCCCTCATTTTGGCGAACGGTGCTGATGATGAGATTCTTCGTGGAGAAAGCCGAGCTTGATCATCATATTAGGCTATATCGACCTTTTTATCAACCGAGGCTTGCTAACCCTGAGGGGTCATTTGCCTACGCCCCTCTTTGTTGATGACAAAGAGGGTGGTAACCGAGAATGGGCCAATTGGTTTTTCTGAGTTCGGACGACCGATATTAATCCTGTAGAGTTTTTACCATTTCATGAAGGGTGGAATCATGTACGTGAGTGAGGCATTTTGTCGCTCTTTCAGATTTTGCTCATAGCGAAAATCAGCCAAATAACAACATTATCTCCATTGTTGCAGTGACTTCGTGGACGCCGGGCAAAGTCTATGATCTGCCCGGTTGGGTTCGGAGGTTGGTGACCCATTCGTCTTGCGACAAACGCAGGTGGCGAGCTATGTCTCGCATTAGGTAGGGAACAGAACATCAAGGTACGTGCGTATGTTGCTTTTCCTCTGCTGGCGTATACCCAAGGTAACATTTTCCCATCTCGTCTGTACTGGATTTGCCATTTGTAGATATCAGGTAGTTCCTTGGGTGAGGCAATGCTTTTTGGAGAGGAGACAGATTCGTCGGCCTCTGGGCTGAGGGATGATAGTAATAAGAGGGATCGGAGCCCTCAATGCGAAGGAGCCTTTAGCAGAGCTGGTCGGGCTCGTATTTTTTAGGATGAGGTATCGCCCGAGTCTGCTATTCCCGGAGCGCCTAATTACCGGCTAACGGCTCCTTCGAGTGAGCACGTCTTGCCCCGAATTGGCTCTCCTGGGATCGCAGGGGAAGGATCAACATGGGCGCGTTCTGATTTGGAGGAAATCCGCCTTCTTCATTTTGTGGTGAGTTTGTGCACAGTTTCCTTGTATCCTGCTTCTTCTTCCTCTTATTGAATCTTTCCTGCGTAGGCCTGCGATAGGCTTAAGTCCGAGCTGCTCCGGCAAAGGGCCAATTTTTAGAGAGTTGTGGATGAGCGAGAATCCCCTAGGCTTCTTTGCAAGGAGAAGGAAATTGAGCTGCAGCATTGGCGATATGAGGCATACCGGAGTTCAAACTATGAGACCAATTTGATGGAGCAGGTAATCTGTTGTACTGCTTGCTTCGCTTTTATCTAAACTTAAGGCTAATTTCTCTTTGCCGTATCAATTGCAGAAAAAGGTGGAGGCCTTGGAGTACCTTAAAGGTGACGTAAACCGCGTCAGGGCCGCTTGCGAGGAGCTAAGAGCTCAAGTGCAGGCTCAAGCTCTAAAGGAGATGAGAGCCTCGGCTAAGGTCCATGCTTTCGAGGTCCAACTCAACTTTACCCGTGATAGTGCCACAGTTCAAGTGGATATGATCGAGAGACTTGAGTCTGGTCTCTCGAAAATTATAGCCAAGATAATCGATGCCCGGGGGAAGTGGCATTAAGCAAAACCAAGGCTGATCGTGAGATGGCGATTTCATAAAGGATGTCGCTGATGCCCAATCTGAGTTAAAGTGAGCCCTCGATCGTGAGAAGAGGATCGAGGAATATGTTTGTTTCCGATCCTGGAGAGAGGTATTCAAGAAGGTTAGTGCGATGGGCTTCATTCCCTCGGAGGAATTGGCTCGAGCAATGGCGGATGGGTGTGACGCTCGATTATTTCTTGTCGACATTGCGGAGGGAAAACTTGACAATCTGTAGCCTTTTGGTGCAGAATGTGGATTCTACCGATTCATAGCTTTGTTTTCGATATGCGCAGGGCATGTCTATACGTGGAGAATGCTTTTTCGTGTATGTAATATAAGAAGAAATTTAAAGCTTTATTACTTTTGTACTTTTTTATCGTCTCTTTCGATCGTGTAGACTGGTTTTGGAACTATTCCTTGAGTTGTGTTATGGCTCGATCTTCGATTGGCCTTCCCACTCTTTCCTGCTTGCATGGGTGGAGGGTGATGGTCTTTCGCGCTTCTGGGTTGAAATGACTTCCTGAGAGCGTGGCCTGGAGATTTGTCTTGGCTAATGATAGTATCATTTGGGTTGTGCCTTTAGGCATATTGCGGTTGAATTGTCCTCGGGTTAAGTCTCCGAGTTGGGATCCGATTCGAGCATAGTATACCCTCGAGTTTTGCACTCGTTCAGGCTAGTTATAATGGTTTTTATTTCGTGCCCCCAGGCATGCTATAATTTTTGGGTCCAGTCTCCGAGTTGCGTTGCGACTCGAGCTGTAATCGACCCTTATTCTTTGATGATTTTTCCCGGCCGGCGATAGTGGCATTTGTGCCGTACCTTTTGGCATTTTGTAATTTTTTTGGGTCTAATCTACGAGTCGCGTTGCGACTCGATCTGTAATTGGCCCTTATATTTTCTTGAGATTTCGATCGGCAATAGTGGCATCGATGTTGTGTCCTCGGGCATATTATAATTCTTGGATCTAGTCTCCGAGTCGCGTTGCGACTCGAGCTGTAATCGACCCTCAAATCTTATTGAGTTTCCGACCAGTGATGGTGGATTTTCTATCATTTGGTTGTTGAGACCTTTTAATATGTGTACCATTAGGCTTGCATAGTTAACTATTTTGGATCCAGTCTCTGAATCGGGTTATTCGAGCTCACTTTAATCCTCAAGTTGTCAATTTTCAAGCTAGCGGCAATGGCTCTTACACTGCACGGTCATAGACACCTTTTACGATGTATGGTCAAATAGACCTTTTAATATGAGGCCCGTAGGCTTGCTTAGCTGGCGACAATGGCTCTTAAGCTTTTTTTGCCCGGGGGCTTTTTGTAGGCTTTGTTTCTGCTCGCTAAGGTCTTTTTATATATTTTTGCCTGACTCGTCATTGGTTCTGAAAGAACCTCGATGTCAAGTCGTATTCGGCGATGTTTTGAGCACCTCGTAAGGTTCATTGCTCATAGGTCGAGTAGATCGACGCTCTTGCAATTTCGGAGCCAACATGGTCGGGACTCATTTTTTGCCTGTTAGGGGAAGCCTATTTTTTAACCGATTCTTTCCGAAGTATATTCAGAGGATTTTTTAGTAACAGTCGGGCATCCCCGAGTCGCGTTATTTGGGTGGTATCAACCATTTTAACCGTAGTCATACGCGTTTGGCCTTGGCCATTTTTTATCCCGAGCGGCAATTTTAGGCATCTACACCGAGGGTATTCCCTTTAGGGATTCTTACAAATGCGACGTATAGCCTAAACTGCGGGATTTTTCATACTTGTTAAGGTCTTATAGTATGGCATGCCTATTGAGGTCTTACTACCGAGGCTGCCCGCTAGGGTCTTACAATTTGATTTTCCTGTACGTGGAGATTGGCAGCAATCTCCGAGTCATCAAGTTGTTTAAGCCTGAAGACCACTTCTCATGAGCTCGGAGTTGCCTCATAAGGGCTTGATGAGCCCGGCGTCCCAACCTTGGGGTTATCCGGGCACCAAATTTTTTAAGTCTCCGAGTATCTCGAGATACATCTGGCAGAGAGGTTTTTGCTATGAATACGTTGAAATAGTCTTCTTCGAAGTATGGAATGCCTAAAAAATATTCTTTATTGCTTGGCGAAAATATATGCTGTAAATACATGTCGTCCTGTTGTTGTAAGTTCGCCCAACATGGGTGTGATTCTCCGATTATCCGATGTGCTTATGTGATTTCGCATTGGAACTTTGAAAAGAGGATTATAATCTCGTCGGATCCCCTTATCGGGGTATTAAGCCCTGCTAATAATCTTGTTGGTCGAACAGTCTTCATGTTAAAAACCCGGTTGAGGAAAGAATGCTCGACAGGCCCCGTGGGGGCCACAGATACCTGAGTGAGGTTCAGAGCTACCGAATGCCTCAGCTGACTGCCTGCATATAGGTTAGTGAAAAGAAAAGAAAGGAAACGACAAAAAGGGCGGAGTAGTTCTTCCTTTCTGCGAAGTGCGTAGGCGGTGTTTCGGGGAGTGAGTCATATCGCAGCCTTTTGCCACATTCAACCAGGCCTGACCGAAGATGTGGTTATGCTTACCCTTTGACCCCTTCGAGGGAATTGCCGTCAATGGGTCATATGGTGAGGGATATCCCGTCGTCCCTTGTAGCTAAATACTTTAGCCCTGCGTTTGTCATGGGGTTTCACCCCTTTGGAGGAGCAGGGTCAGAGTCGCTTCCAGGCGACATATCCGTTGTCGTCTATATAAAGCGTCTACTCCCTATGAGCTTGACGTATCAGCCCGAGCTCGGGCAGGTTACGCAGAGGGAGTGATCTGGTTGTTGTGACAATAGCCATCAGGAACCTATTAGAGATTCAGCGCGAGAGCGATGTCGGTCTGGATTGTCCTATCGGCTTTAGCTTGATATCCTCGGTATAGTTGGATGAACCACATGTACTCATAAACAAATTCTTTATTTTAAATAAGTCGAATGAAAGAGGGGATTACCAATATGTTAATGCGATGCCGAGGTGGAATCTCAGCGTCCCTTCCCTCGGGCGCGATGGTATCCTTTGGGAGCATTTTCCGGGATCGTCCCTTTTCGGTGATAGGCACTTGCACTCTACACTCTACGAATCTTTGTGGGGTGCCTCCGTCCTTTTACAGCCGTGGCGATGCATCGTGGATCGCCGACTCCATTTTTCCCGATCTCCTTCCTCCCGTGGAGCTGTATCTGGGTCTGCCCGCTCGATGATACTATATGGAAACCTTTGTTAAATGGCATAGTTGTTGCTCTTTTAGACCTGTGACCCCGAGCGCCTCGTGGTTCCCGTGGCAGTCCATGGTTTCTTTGGAGGGGTTCCGGTTGAATAGGTCCGAGCCGCCTGGAGTTCCTGGCTTCGCTTATGGTGACCACTATGTTTGGTACTACAATGTTGAAGTCATACTCTATTGGGCGAGGTTTTCTTACTAGCTGTGTCTTGTTGAATCTGGTACCATTGGAGGTTCCTCGAGGGTGTTTTCCTCGGGATACTGCCTTGTTGTTGCGAGGCGTGTTGCACCTCGAGTCATCTCTTACTTTCGTGCCACACGGACGATGCCTTCATTCGCTCTGTGTTGGCTTCTTGGCCGGGAATCTGCCTGGATATGCCGAACCAGAGGAGGTTCCCGGATGGTCATCTACAGCCCTGATTCGGGACTGGTGTCTGCATCCAACCAAGCCTTGGCCGGATATTTGACCAGGCTTTCCTTGAAATGCCCTGGAGTCACCGGGTTTGCTTCGTTAGGTTTTGGGTGAAGGCCTATGCTGCCCAACTACTCGAAATCGAGAGCAGACTCATTCATCCTGTCGAGGAGCGGGGTGCAGCTTTCCGTGACACTTTATTTCTTCTTTGTTCGACCTCAGGTGCATTGGGCCCTCTTGGTATTGCTTTGATGGTGCCGGCATGTTCTTCCACGGACTACGCTGGTATAGTGAGCGGGTCCGCAATGTCAGGTGCCGGGTAGTGGCGTTGCATCATGGTTTCTTTCAGAAGAGTTTCTTCGAATCTCCTTATTGTGACGGGCTCAAGTTCAATATTTTGGAGGTCGTTGTTCCTAGGCGAGTGTGCGTAAGTGGTGATGCACCCATAAGGATTCGAGGTCTTGTCACACCTAGGGAGATTCGTTGTTTTTGACTTTCGTGAAATGAGTTCGTGGATCGTATCTTCGAGAGACGATTACTGTAAGAGTTTCCGTGAGCATGATTCGATCCTTTTGATGAGGTATTCTAACATCCTTACTGTGATGGGGTAGGTTGTCGGTCCGTCGTTGCCCGATTTCTCGGGTACTGGCTCGACATAAGGAGATATTTTTGGTGCTGCCGCGTTGGGAGTCTCTGGGCGACTCTGCACCTGAGTGATAGCCAAATGTTGTTCATGCAACATTTAAAAAATAATATGAAGATTAACTTCCTATTGGTCAACGTGTTGTATGCCGCCATTGGTGCGTGAGACTGCGTTGCCCCGCTGCGCGGCGTGCAGGCCCGCGTCCGCTCAAACCAATCTAGATGCGTTATCGGGGTCCTGCGGTGTCGCGCCAGCCGTTCGAATGGCCATATTGTTCTCTTGGTGAATTTTGGGGTTATCGTTCTCGATTCCCTTATCGAGCTGGACATTAACTTGAAATCGAAAGATCTTGGGCAAGAAAAAGTGTGAAATATAACATGTGTTCAAGTGACAAAAACTAGCAAGAAAAAAATCACTATTATTTTTAGCCCCACGGTGGGCGCCAAACTGTTTGTCGCGAAAATAGTAACAACAATTAAATTTGTAAATGGGATTCTAAAATATGTGATCTATTCCCGATCTAGTTTGTCAGGGTGGTTAGTGCTAAAACATGAAGTATAATGATGAAAGTTGAGTTAAGCAAGGCAGTAATTGAACCAGTAGGGGGCTGTTGCTCTGGCGTAAGATCATCCAGCAGACACCTTGGGGCCGAGGTTCGAGCCTCTCTTGGGCTATCGAGGGTAGTCGGGAAGGGGATCACAAGTAAAAATATAGCTAAACAAGACTTCTATCTTATCAACATTGAGCAAAGTAACGAAGAACAAAAGAGAAAGCAATAAAGTGCTAAGGCGACCTCGAGGTCGAGGACGAACGTTGGTTTTAGAGGTGGAGATTGTGATGACCCAAAATATCATCTTTAATTTTAATAATTATCTCAGTATTTTAAGACCTTGAAAAGCGCTATCAATAATTCCTTGACTTACGTGCGTAGTCCGTATAATTTTCCGGAAGGTTCTTATGTAAAAAAAACGGATTAAATTGTAAACTAGAGCTTTAAAAACTCAATTGAGTTGACTTCGATCAATATTTTGAGCAAACGAACCCGAATAAAAGTTTTGACCATTCTGGAAGTTCTGTATCGTGAATTGGGACTTGGTCATATGCCCGAAAGAAAATTTGGAGGTCCCAAGATCAAATTATCGCCATTTAACGGAATTAAGAAATCTAAGGCTAAAGATTTCTTAAGTTTGACCGGAGATTTGACTTTTTGATATCAGGGTCGGAATCCAGTTTTAGCTTCGTTATGTCATTTATGACTGTTGTGCAAAATTTGAAGTCAATCGTACTTGATTTTATAGGTTTTTGCATAGAATATAGAAGTTGGACGTTCCTAGTTCCATTAGGCTTGAATTGGGGTGTCATTCACGGTTTTTAGCGTTATTTGATATGATTTGAGGTTTCGACTAAGTTTGTATGATGTTTTAGGACTGGTTGATGTATTTTGTTGAGGTCCCGAGGGCCTCGGGTGGATTTTGGAAGGTTAACGGGTAGAAAAAAAAGCTGCTAAAATTGTCTTTGGGCAGCTGTTGCCTTTTTTTACAGCATCATGAACAGCGCCATGAATAGTGCCCGTGAATAGCACCCATGAATAGTACCCGTGAATAGCACCCATGAATAGTACCCGTGAATAGGGACCATGAATAGTACCTGTGAATAGTTCCATGAATAGTACCCCGTACATAGTGATCGTGAATAGTACCCACGAATAGTCCCATAAATAGTGACCATGAATAGTACCCCCGTGAACAGTAAAAACATGTGAACAGTAACCCGTATTTTGGACAGAACGTTTATTTTTGAAAATTTTCCATTTTTGTCAAATTGGAGCTCGGGAAGAGGCAATTTTCGAGAGATTTTCAGAGAAAACAACGGGATAAGTGTTCTTAACTTAATTTCGGTTAGATTACCCGAATCTATTACTAGTTTTTGGTATTAAATCTGTGAATTTAATTGGAAGAGTTTGAAAACTCTCTCGGATAGATTTGAGGGTCGAAATGTTATCGAAATTTAGTAATTTTGGTATGGTTAGACTCGTGGTTGGATGAGGTTTCATATTCCATAATCTTTGTTGGGTTCCGGTACGTGGGCTCCACGGGCAAAATTTTAGTGCAATTTTGGATTTTTAATGGAAAATGTAGAATTTCATATTGAATTAATTCCTATAATTTTTATTTACTGAACCAAATTGTTTATGACTAGATTTGAGAATTTCGGGCATGAATTCGCAAGGCAAAGGCTTGTTGGAATTTTGAATACATTGCAACGCGAGGTAAGTGTTTGGTCTAACATTAGCTTGATGGATTAGGAGTTGTGACTTATTTGCTACATGTTAATTGTAGAGTACGACGTATAGGCATGGTGACGAGTATCTATACGTTGGTGTCAAGCATGCCCGTGAGTCTTGTATTATAATTGTTATAACTCTTTTGTGGTATATTGCGCTTCATATGTTATTATCACCGTTTTTCCCTTGCCGGAATGTTTGTTTGATATTATTGTTCCCTTGCCGGGATGTTTGTTTTGATAGTATTTTTCCCTCGCCTGGATGTTGCTGAAATATCTATGTTCCCTTACCTGGAAGTTGTTATATTGCTCTTGTTCCCTTTTGGGATTCCTTGTGATTATTGTTCGCTTGTAACTGGGAGCGGGTGGTACGCCTACCACAAGATATAATAAAATGGGAGCGGGCGGTACACCTACCACAACATATAGTGAAATGGGAGCGGGTGGTACGCCTACCACAAGATATAATGAAATGGGAGCGGGTGGTACGCCTACCACAAGATATAATGAAATGGGAGCGGGTGGTACGCCTACCTCGAGATACATGAAATGGGAGCGGGTGGCACGCCTGCCACGAGATACAAAAAAGGGGACCGGGTTGCACGCTTGCAACAAGATGTGAAAAGAAAGTGAAATCTGCCTATGTTTTCCTTATTCTTGTTAGTGGTTGGATTTTGATTCCTTAATAATTCTCTTGATATTCTGTTTTTACCTTCTTCTTTTTATATGTTCAATACTCTAAATTTCAACAATTGTTATATTTTTAACTCAATTTATTTCTCAACTAAATTTTCCTTAAACCGTTTGAGGTTGTACTTTACTTAAAAGGGAATTTCTACTATGTTTTGATTTATTGATTTCTCGTATTAAAGGTAATGATTCATTCGATATTTTATTTTGATTGAAAATGGTATTGTCTTTATCAAATGATTTATAGAAATAACTTCATCTTTTCTTGTTGATTTCCTAAATGTTGGAAGTTGTACTCTACTTTATGTTAATTGAATGAAGTATCACAAGGTGACCTTTACTCAAAATAATTATATTCGAAAGATGCTTATTTGAAAGATATTTATTTAAAGGAAATATATTCGAAATATATTCATTGAAAAGCATATTATCTAAGAGATTATTACTTGAAGGATTTTTAGGAGAAAGATCTATATTTGAAGGACTTGATAAATTGATTGCACTTGTATCTATTATTTGTTGAGAAGCATTTATGGTGTTCTTGTTGCCTTCTATTTATATCACTGGTTGATCATTGTTGCAATCATTGTTATCTGCTTCCTATTATTTTGTATTCCATATTGCACAGGTTTATTTGGTAGCCTGGTCCAAACCTCGTCACTACTTCGCCGAGGTTAGGCTAGGCATTTACCAGCACATGGGGTCTGTTGTGTTGATACTACACTCTGCACTGTGTGCAGATACTGATACCGGAGTGCTTGGACCGCAGTGAGGGTTTTGTCTTCAGCCCTCTCAGGCGACACGAAGTGGTCCTACAGACGTCCGCGGGCCTTAGCGCCACCTCATATCTTTTCCTTTATTCTGTTTCCTTTACTCATTTCAGAAACAATGTTTATTTTATCTTTAAGACTTTATATGTAGTATTCTTAGACCGTCTGTGAAGCCGTGACACCAAATTCTGGGTAGAGTTGTATTTAGACTTCTGCAGTTTTGTATTAAGATATATTGTCAGATTTTGTCTTCCGCTTAATTAATTTTGCTATTTGCATGATATCTACTCATCACTGATAATAGTTTAAAACTGGAAAAGGTTAAGTAATTAGGATAATTTGGCTTGCATAGCTTTCACCAGTAGGCGCCATCACGGCTCTCGAGGGTGTGAAATCCAGGTCGTGACAAGTTGGTATCAGAGCTCTAGGTTACATAGGTCTCACAATTCATAGACAAGCTTAGTAGAGTCTGAGGGATTGGTACGGAGACGTCTTTATTTATCCCCAGAGGCTACAGAGTTAGGAAAAGTTTCACTTCTATTCTTCTCTGTCGTGTGATTTTGTTCTCTCATTGATAAATTGAAACCTCTACTCTTGTCCTTTCACGAATGGCGAAGTCACGTGCCGCTTCTTCAACCGAATAATAGCATAGATCAGTAATAGATCAACTACGTCTTCGGAGGCTTTGTGGAGGTTGGATAGGTTTCACCAAGCTCTTCGCTACCACTTTCAGCGGTGTATCTTTTGAGGATCCACGGGATTATCTTGACTGCTGCTATGGAGTATTGTAGAACGTAAGAATAGTTGAAAGTGAGGGGGTTGATTTTGCTGTGTTTCGGATGACAAGTAGAGGTAGTGGAAAGATAATGTATTTACTAGACCAGTTGTGGTTCCGACGAAAGATGCAAACGTATCAAGATATCACCTAATGAATCATGCAGGGGTCCAACGGACCTTGAGGTCAAATATTGTGGATTATCGGATGTTAGGATCTATGATTGAGCGCCAAATGGGGAATTCCACTATCAGTGAATGGATCATATGGTCATGTGTTATGTCAGTTTTGGCTTGAAATATATATATATGGTACTGAAAGGCCTGGGACTTTGTGGGGGAGGGGGGGTAAGGTTGGAACTTGTGGTATGTCTGCCTCCTTAATAATCCAACACTTCAGTATCAAGGGATATTGGCAAATAACTTTAAATTTACAAAAGGTCTACTCAGTGTGGAAGTCACGATTGCGGATTTTGGGGTGCTTCGGAGGAAATACAATGGTTTACGACCTTCTCGACTATGTGGTTTGTGCCAAGATTTATATGTATGAAGTTTTACCTTTGTGATCGTTGTGCATAAATATGCATACGAGTTACCCCAAAAGAATAATGAAGAGTATATGAATAAATGGGGTAGCTCAGCAGTGTTAAGCCAGCAACGGGTCATCCAAGAGATATAGTTCAGCGTGGTAGGGCCCAGCCCCGATGTTATGCTCTACCAGCGAGGCCCAAGGCTGAGGCTTCCGATGCAATTATCACATGTACTATTCTAGTTTGTGGCAGAGGTGCTTCAGTTTTATTTGATCCAGGGTCTACGTACTCCGAATATGTCATCAGGTTCAATAAGTTAGCCGAACCCTCAAAGGGATTGTTATGAATGTGGTAATACTAGGCACATCATGGAAAAATTGTCCTAGACTTGGGAGAAACATAATTTATAAAGGCACTCAGTCTACGTGCCCCATTGCAGTCAATACTCAAGTTACATGACCAGCCAGAGGTAGGGTTCAGGATGTTAGAGGTGGAGGTTAGACTCCTAGAGGTGGAGACCCAGCCGTTAATATATTTTCTATGGTATGGCTGAGATCGCAACACTAGATGGTGTCGTTACAAGTACGGTTTTGAATAATTATAAAGTACTAATAATTTTCTTAATTTGATTCGGTTCTGAGTATCGAGGCAAGTCCTCCTATTGTGCTCCACTTATAAGCAAGCTTCGTAATTCTGAAATCTGCTTATGTGAATGCTCCTGTTGGGAGATTCGATGGAGATGGCTATGTCTATCATTAAATGTTGTGATTTTGTTAAATAGAAATTATTTAGAAGAAAAAAGGAGGGAAATGGAAAATTTTAGTTGGCACAATATGCATATTACTTGTGTACGGAGTTGAGGACGAGATCCTCATACTTTTATATGATGTAAAATATTTAAACCGGGCTACAAGCTGCGGTGGATATTATATAAGGACGAGGTCTTTGTGGTAAAAAAAATTATGTGTTTAAATGCTCCCTTTGTGAAATTAAAATTTGTAAAATAGTACTTATAGGGAGTCATGCCTATTAGACTTATCTGGAAAAAAAATCTTGTATGAATATCTTTGTGCATAATTTGCTAGATTTATATTATAATTATTGAGTTTTAGACTATGAGATGAGTGCCCGGAGGATGTAAATTGTTACTCGTTAATTCAGGTAAGTAATTATGAGGTCTTCATGCTACATTGTTAGTAAAGTGAAAGCTTGAAACAAGAATTTATTAACATGAAGTTAATTGGCAATTTTGTAATCGATTATGTACCACTATTAACAACCAGAGATGTGGTTAAGGTCATACATATGATGTGTTTCATGTCTAAATATATTTATGATAGTGTCACGCTTGTAATGCGGAGATTGGTGTTATTGATAAATACATTATGGTGATTTGTTATGTGGTGGATGTGTTATTAGGAGTTGTTTTGGTGTTACTCAAGGCAGGTGGATAGGTCCAATTACAGGGGAGACTCTGCCAAAATTTCTGAAAAATTTGGGAATTAGAAAAAAATTTGGGATATTGAGATGTGCAAAGAAAGAGATAAGTTACATTATGTGTTTGGATACGGACTCTACTTCTAATTTGAGGACGAATTACCCTAGGTGGGGGAGAATATAACACCCCCGTATTTGATAGGTGTGTAGGCACGAGTTGCTATAGCCAGTCGATACTAATATCGCGTGTTGATGTGAAAATTGGACCTTTCTGGAAAATGATTGGAGTGTAAGAAATTTGGTCTTCAAGTTTACAAATATGGATAAAGAAAATAAACTCAATTGAAAAGGTGTTGTCGGACTTATGTCTAATGCGGTAATGTGGGATCAATCGCGAATATTTGTGTAAAAGTAAAATCATTAATTTGGTAACCTGAGAATAATTCTTAGTACGTTCGAGGACGAACGTTGGTTTTAGAGGTGGAGAATATGATGATCCAAAATATCATCTTTAATTTAAATAATTATCTCGGTATTTTAAGACCTTGAAAAGCGCTATCAATAATTCCTCGACTTGCCTGGGTAGTCCGTATAATTTTTCGGAAGGTTCTTATGTAAAAAACGGATTAAATTGTGAACTAGAGCTTTAAAAACTCAATTGAGTTGACTTCGGTCAACATTTTGAGCAAACAAACCCGAATAAAAGTTTTGACCATTCCGACAGTTCTATATCGTGAATTGGGACTTGGTTATATGTCCGAAAGCGAATTTGGAGATCCCTAGATCAAATTATCGCCATTTAACGGAATCTAGAAATCTAAGGCTAAAGATTTCTTAAGTTTGACCGGAGATTTGACTTTTTGATATCGGGGTCGGAATCTAGTTTTAAAAATTTTCATAGCTTCGTCATGTCAGTTATGACTCGTGTGCAAAATTTGAAGTCAATCTGACTTGATTTTATAAGTTTTTACATCGACTATAGAAGTTGGACATTCCTAGTTCCATTAGGCTTGAATTGGGGTGTCATTCACGGTTTTAGTGTTATTTGATATGATTTGAGATTTCTTCTAAGTTAGTATGATGTTTTAGGATAGGTTGATGTATTTTGTTGAAATCCCGAGGGCTTCGGGTGGATTTCGAAAGGTTAACTGGTAGAAAAAAAAGCTGCTGAATTTGTCTTTGGGCAGCTGCTGCCTTTTTTTACAACATCATGAACATCGCCCATGAATAGTACCCGTGAATAGTCCTATGATTAGTACCCCATGGATAGTACCCTGTAAACAGTAAAAACGCGTAATAGTACCTGAATTCTGGAACGTTTATTCCTGAAAATGGGACTTTGTCCCATTTTTCATTTTTGTCAAATTGGACCTTGGGAAGAGGCGATTTTTGAGAGATTTTCAAAGAAAACGCCAGGGTAAGTATTCTTAACTTAATTTTGGTTAGATTACCCGAATCTATTACTAGTTTGGGTATTAAATCTGTGAATTTAGTTGGAAGAGTTTGAAAACTCTCTCGGATAGATTTGAGGATTTGAGGGTCGAAATGTTATTGAAATTTAGTAATTTTGGTACGGTTAGACTCGTGGTTGGATGAGGTTATATATTCCGTAATTTTTGTCAGGTTCCGACACGGGGCCGCACGGGCGAAATTTTAGTGCAATTTCGGGTTTTAATGGAAAATGTAGATTTCATATGGAATTAATTTTTATTGACTGAATCGAATTGTTTATGACTAGATTTGAGAATTTCGGGCACGAATTTGCGAGGCAAAGTCTTGTTGGAATTTTGAATCGGTTGTAAAGCGAGGTAAGTGTTTGGTCTAACCTTAGCTTGAGGGATTAGGAGTTGTGTCTTATTTGCTACATGTTAATTGTGGAGTACGGCGTATAGGCATGGTGTCGAGTATCTATACGTTGGTGTCAAGCATGCCCGTGAGTTTTTTATTATAATTTCTATGACTCAGTTGTGGTTTATTGCGCTTCATATGCTATTATCACCATTGTTCCCTTACCAGAATGTTTGTTTGATATTATTGTTCCCTTGCCAGGATGTTTGTTTTGATAGTATTGTTCCCTCGCCGGGATGTTGTTAAAATATCATTGTTCCCTTGCCGGGAAGTTGTTATATTTCTCTTGTTCCCTTGCCGGGATTCCTTGTGATTATTGTTAGCTTGTAACTGGGAGCGGGTGGTACGCCTACCATAAGATATAATGAAATGGAAGCGGGTAGTACGCCTACCACAAGATATAATAAAATGAGAGTGAGTGGTACGCCTGCCACAAGATATAATAAAATGGGAGCGGGTGGTACACCTACCACGAGATACATGAAATGGGAGCGGGTGGTACGCCTTCCAAGAGATACAGAAAATGGGATTGGGTTGCACGCCTGCAACAAGATGTGAAAAAAAAGTGAAATCTGCCTTTGTTTTCTTTATTCTTGTTAGTGGCTCGATTTTGATTCCTTTATAATTGTCTTGATATTCTGTTTTTACCTTCTTCTTTTTTATATGTTCAATATTCCAAATTTCAACAATTGTTACATTTTTAACTCAATTGATTTCTCAACTAAGAGGGGTTGCTCTAATGGTAATCCACCTCCACTTCCAACCAAGAGGTTGTGAGTTCGAGTCTCCCCAAGAGCAAGGTGGGAAGTTCTTGGAGGGAAGGATACCGGGGGTCTATTTGGAAACAGCCTCTCTACCCCAGGGTAGGGGTAACGTCTGCGTACACACTACCTTCCCCAGACCCTAGTAAGTGGGATTATACTGGGTTGTTGTTGTTGTTGATTTCTCAACTAAATTTTTCTTAAACCGCTTGAGGTTGTACTTTACTTAAAAAGGAATTTCTACTATGTTTTGATTTATTGATTTCTTGTATTAAAGGTAATGATTCATTCGATATTGTACTTTAATTGAAAATGGTATCGTCTTTATCAAATGATTTCTAGAAATAACTTCATCTTTTCTTGTTGATTTCCTAATTGGGTTGGAAGTTGTACTCTACTTTATGTTAAATGAATGAGGCGTCACAAGGTGACCTTTACTCGAAAGAATTATATTCGAAAGATTTTCATTTGAAATATATTTATTTAAAGGAAATATATTCATTGAAAAATATATTATCTTAGAGATTATTACTTGAAGGATTTATAGGAGAAAAATCTATATTTGGTGGACTTGATAAATTGTATTTCACTTGTATCTATTATTTGTTGAAAACATTTATAGTGTTCTTGTTGCCTGCTATTTATATCACTGGTTGATCATTGTTGCCATTATTGTTATCTGCTTCCTATTATTTTGTATGCCATATTGCACAGGTTTATTTGGTTGTTTGGTCCTAACCTCGTCATTACTTCGCCGAGGTTAGGCTAGGCACTTACCAACACATGGGTCAGTTGTGCTGATACTACACTTTGCACTATGTGCAGATACTGATACCGGAGTGCTTGAGCTACAGTGAGGGTGTTGTCTTCAGCCGCTCAGGCGCCACGAGGTGGTCCTATAGACGTCTGCGGGCCTTAGCGTCACCTCCTATCTTTTCTTTTATCATGTTTTCCTTACTCATTTTAGAAACAATGTTTATTTTATCTTTAAGACATTATATGTAGTATTCTTAGACCGTCTGTGAAGTTGAAACACCAAATTCTGGGTAGAGTTGTATTTAGACTTCTGCAGTTTTGTATCAAGATAAATTGTCAGATTTTGTCTACCGCTTAATTATTTTTGCTATTTGCATGATATCTACTCATCACTGATAATAGTTTAAAACTGGAAAAGGTTAAGTAATTAGGATGATTTGGCTTGCCTAGCTTTCACCAGTAGACAAGAGGGATTGCTCTGACAGTAAGCAACCTCCACTTCAAACTAAGAGGTTGTGAGTTCGAGTCTCCCTAAGAGCAAGATGGGAAGTTCTTGGAGGGAAGGATGTCGGGGGTCTATTTGGAAACAGCCTCTCTACGCCAGGGTAGAGGTAAGGTCTGCGTAGACATTATCCTTCCTAGACCCCACTATGTAGGATTATACTGGGTTGTTGTTATTGTTGTTGTTGTAGCTTTCATCAGTAGGCACCATCACGGCTCTCGAGGGTGTGAAATTCGGGTCGTGACATATATATAAGTCGAGACGTTTTAATTTGTTTTAATTTTAATATATATATACATGCATCTGAGTAGGTTAAAAATCGATGAATCAATTTACAAGTGTATCATACCTAAAAGAACACGACCATGTGTTCCGAGCGCTTCATGTTCTTATATATATATATATATACACACACACGCACGCTTCATTGTACTACTTAACTGCATATATAGTATGTTAGAGTATATTTTAATCTATTCATCCCTTGTATTATAAGTGTTAATGGCTTACATTTATATTATTTAGATAGTAAATACAAAAGTAATTTTTAATTTTGACCAATGTTGACCTGAAAAGAGACCAACTTTGGTCGCTAATTATTCAGGAATTAAAATTAGCGACCAAAAGTGGTCGCTAATTATCCAGAAATTAAAATTAGCGACCAAAGTTGGTCGCTAAATTTAAATCAGATTTATTTATATTTTATATAATATTTAAATAAATAATATAATTATTAAACATTAGGACTGGGTCCTAGATTAGCGACCAACGTTGGTCTCTAAGTGCTTCCCCTTTCGTAAGTGACCAACTTTGGTCGCTAATTTAGAATTATATTTATTTATATTTTATATTTTTTAAATAATAATATAATTATTAAAACTTTATAATTGGGTCCCAGTTTAGCGACAAAAGTTGGTCTCTATCTGCTTTCCCTTTCCTAAGAGACCAACTTTGGTCGCTAATATTAAAGTATATTTATTTATATTTTATAAAAAAATTTAAATAATAATATAATTAATAAAATTTATAAGTGTTCCACTTTAGTGACCAAAGTTGGTCGCTAATTTTAGTATTTTTTTGACCAAGCAAGTCTGACTAGTCCGCTCAACATTTTGGCCACATTATCGATCAAAAAGCAACCAACCTTGTTCGCGAATGTATTTAGAATAATTATTTAATTATTTAATCCAAGTTGGCGACAAACTTTGGTCGCTTTTCTTAACAGACCAATTTTTGTCGCTAAATTTTGGTCTCTTTTTTCCGGATTTCTAGTAATGCTACCGCATTATTATTATATCTATCTTTTCTGATTTAAATACACAAAGGGAAAAAATTATATTTGAAAATGGTAAAGTTCAAATCATAATAAATCGGAGGGATAACTCACAAACTTTACAAGATTGTTGTCACGACCCAAAATCCACTAAGGGTCATGATGGCGCCGGACACCTCTATCAGGCAAGCCAACCAAAATACTTTAAAAAATTCTTATCTCAATAATTTTGAAAACTGATATTTTCCTTCGATCCAGATAGTAAAAGATAATCTTAATGAAAATAAGTAAAAGAATATTTACAAGTAAGTACAGAATACCCCATATCCATCCCATAACCCGGTGTCACAAGTGCATGAGCAATTTCTAAGAAATAATGTAATACAACAATCGTCCGGAATAGAAATTGGACAGAGGATAAATACAACAATCTGGAGAAGGCTCTACTGGCTGCGGGTCGTCCTGAGAAGTGCAACTCACCTAAGTCTCCGCATCAACTGTGCTGCTATGCCACTAAGCCACTAGTCACATATGAACGTGTGCAACAAAAATACACAGCAAGTGTAGTATGAGTATGAAAATAACATGTACCCAATGAGTATCTCGTATAATCTTGAAGAAGTAGAGACGAGAGGTCGGCTTCGACACTTACTAGTGGTCCAATAATAATATCATTAATGCGATGAATCACGAATTTATTAACAACAATAAATTCAGATAAGTCACGAAACAGGTAAAAGTTCCTTTTTATTAAAAGTCTCTGGATTTGTAATGCATTAATTAAAAAATTTCTCAAGTTGAGGAGAGTAGATATCAATATCAATAAATCTCAAGGCAAGCAATACAAGCATGCTCAGCTCATGCCGAGGTCGTACGGTCCGATCCAACATAAATGTAAAATGTGCACTGCTAAGGGTCGAATGGCACGAACCATAGATGCATCTATTACCCCGCTCGCGAACCATACATGCGACGCAGTCAAATTTAAATAAACAATCATCCTGCTTGCGAACCTTACATGCGACGCAGGTACACATAGAAATACATGCTCAAACAATAAATTAAGATTTTATCGGGGAATATTTATCCAAATAAGAGACAATTCTCTTTTATTGATTTAAGAAAATAAAGTTTAATCCTCTTACAAATTCATTTACCAATTCGATAGAATTTAAGAAATTCAACTATCAATAAGATCACAGATATTCCAAGTATAGCATGCTTTTGCATCCTAGACTACCCGGACGTACACTTACTAGTAGCTACGCACGGACTCTCGTCACCTCATGCGTACGTAGCCCCCACAAATAGGAGCACATAATCAATTATTTCACCTATGGAAACAATTCCCTCTTACAAGGTTAGAAAGGAGACTCACCTCGCTCCGAAGATCCATAACCGGCATTCCACGCCCTTCCGAAGACTCGAATCGATGCTAAATGCTCCAAAGCTAGCCAATAATTATTCAAATCCATTAATATATGTTCAATTACTCATTACAATCCAATTCATAACAATTGCTAACCCCGTTCGAAAAGTCGATAAAAATCACCCTCGGACCCACGTGCCCGGATTCTGAAAATTATGAAAAATAAATATTGCGCATAACTCATTTGGTCTATATCCAGTAATTCATCCAATTTCATTCATGAATCGACCCTCAAATCAAGGATTTACCATTTTTCAATTTTGGGGCTCAAAACCCCAATTTCTACAATCCAAACACGGATAAAAATAGAAAACAATAGAAATAATCATGGAGAAACATCAAAATAAAGTTCAAATATTTACCCCTTTGTTGACATGAGAACATCTCCACAAAAATCACCTCAAACGGAGCTCTAGAACTCAAGATATGCCCAAAATACTAAAATCCTCGGTTTAAAACACTGTCTAGGCGATATTTCTTCATCGCCTTCGCGGGAGACCTTCGCGTTGGCAAAGGGCAATTTTTCGCATTGACCGGTCAACCCAAAAATCCTTCTTCGCGTTCGCGGAATAACTCTCCCGTTCGCGATGACAAATCTTCACACCAGAAACCAGCATTTTTTTCCGATACGGAAATGAGCATTACTCCCTCATACGATGTCCAAATTCGATGATTCTTTTTGCTATGGCTCCGTAATTACGATACGGATCTAATGGTACAATAAAAAAATTAATTTTCAGCTCATTTTGTTAATATGGTACCCTTTATGTCCAAAGAAACGATGTTGAAATATCAAATAAGAGCGCGATACAACCCGAAACACACCCGAGGCCCCCGGTACACTAACCAATCATACAAACCAGTCCCAAAACAAATTATGGACTTGCTCGAGGTCTTACATCATATTAAACAATGCTAAAACACGAATCGACCTCCAACCCAAGCTTTATGAACTTTAGAATTTTAAACTTCTACTTTCGATGTTTCAACCTATCAAATCACGTCCGATTGACTTCAAGTTTTGCACACAAGTCATATTTGGCATTACAGACCTACTCCAACTTTTGGAATCGGACTCCGACCCCAGTATCTAAAAGTCCACTTCCGGCCAAACTTCTCAAAATCCTTCCATTTTCTATCTTCAGCCAAATGACTCCAAAATGACCCCACGGGAATTCACTTCCGATCGCGCTCCCAACACCAGAATCACCATACGGAGCTACTCCCAGACTCGGAATCCCCAACGGACATCAATAACACTGAAATGCACTTCAACCCAATCTTATGAAATTTCTTCCAAACTGCTAACTTCCACAATAGGCGCCAAAACACTTCCAGGTTATCCAAAACCCGATCCAGGTATACGCCCAAGTCCGAAATCATCGTACGAACCTGTTGAAACCTTCAAATACTAATTCCGAGTTCGTTTACTCCAAATTTCGATCTTAGCTAATTCTTTCAACTTAAGGTTTCTGAAATGAGAATTTTCTTTCCAAATCAACTCCGAACATTTCGAAGTTCAATTCTGACCACGCGTACAAGTCACAATACCTGAAATGAAGTAGCACATGGCCTCAAAGTGCTGAACGGCGCGCTAGAGCTCAAAACGACTTGTCGGGTCGTTACATTCTCTCCCACTTAAACATACGTTCGTCCTCGAACATGCTAAGAACTGTGCTGTGGTTGCCTGAAAGCACTGTTTAACACCTCGAGCACCTACCCGTGCTACCACAACTCAGCTGGGCTCCCTAGCTCGATTAATCTGGAGATATCCTTTTTCACTTAAGCAAATAAGTCTTAGAACCCAATTCTAACATCCAGAATTCTCTGCCAGGCATGTTCCAACATACGCTCACCACATCAATAACTACACACAACACCAAAACATGATTGCGTACCTTAGTTGAATTCACATTTGCACCACTTTACTCACAGGACCACAATAACACTCTCCGATCAAATACTTCAAAATTCCACGAATCTGATGCTCCCATTGCACCTCATGACCTACATAGGTCTTTCTCTAACTCGTACAATGCCGCCACGACAGAAGATATGTGTAGAAATTCATAACCTATTGCCGTATTCAACAAATCATTGGGTCTATAATCCTGACAAGAACCCCCGCCTCATTCTGAACCAAATAATGGACTTTGCTCCTTAATATACTTCATATAATCTGATTGCACTGATCATAAATCCAATGATGTCGTCTCACCCAATATGAACTGCTCTGTCAATAAGCCACCCCGAACATGATCAAAAGTCTCATATGATGCCACAATGTGGCAATAGGCTATGAACTCGAACGTGACAAAAGGAAAATGAACTATGGAAGGAATTACTCAACTCACGCACTAATATGAACTTCCCTTAGAAAATAGGAAGCAAGGCATACATAAATAGCATATAGAAAACAATAATCAGCATCACACTGTTATGGCGTGCAACCCGATCCAAATAACATACCTATGGTGGCGTGCCACCCGATCCACACATAGAATTCACATAAGGAGATAAACATAGAGCTAAATGGCTCATTATAACAAAATACCGAATATCGGCCACAATCATGCTAAGTGCATAATATTATTCATGGGGAGACAGATAACGCCATAAGTTACAAAACTCAAGCACAACTGAAGTGCGATATATGATCTGAATCTCAAGAGCCATCATGCTCACATAACACCATCGCTACGAGGAACCTCAACACATAAAAAATTTATCAAGCCATTTCGCAACTCAAATGGAACAATATAGGATTACATGAAATAGACGACGACGAAATAACACCAAACGTCTGAATACTCCTCCATAAGAAGTGCCATGCTGAAATGAACACATTCGGCCTAACATAGAGCCCATATTCATATTTAAATATATTCACAGACCTCAAGCTGATTCTGATCGTACCAAACTAGGCCAATAATCTTTCCAGGGTCCATAATATCCCCCTTTCCCCCATAACACACAAGAACAACCTTCATAACCGGAGCAATCCTCCACAGTCCACAACTCAATGAACTGAGTGCCCTTTAGACACCAATTCTCAATTTAACGACATCACCATAATCTTCATACTTGGTTCAACTCTTTAATCAATCAAGTGGCTACATGCCACACTTACACAACCCTCCCGTGGGCATGCTCCCACAACCTTCCGTAACAGATAATAGGTCTGCACATCCAAACCACCGACCGTTCTCACGCTAAAAAGCGATCAAGGATCCTTAACCAGGATGCAAAGCCTTTTCACAAAACATCGATCTCAGGTGACGTTGAAGATAACATCATCTTTCTTTAAACATCGAAACTCCTTTCTTGCTCATCCGAGCTCGTGACATCCTTGCCAACACCGAACTGCAACCTTGATCCTTACTTCGAATTCCATACCACTCTCTACACCCAACATGCCAATATACGACAGAACACGATTTTCATCATAACTCTATAACCACTAATAGGTTAACATTTCATCATATAAAAACTTTTCATTTAAGTCACTTCTGGAGAACCATAGCAACACACAGGATCATAGCCGTAAAATATGCAAATCTCTAAGAAGTGGTCTAAGCCACCATAGCCCTTCCGGGACCTGCCTACACGTACCAGGCCATAACAGTAGAATACTTCTAAACAACATCGATTACAGCAGCCGACAAGCCTCACACGTACTGACACAACTCACTTGCATAACTTGAGCACATTGAAGGAACTGATCACTACCACCAATATGCCATTTCAACTATGGTTAACCAATCTATTTTCCTCCAATTTATCCTTGATTGCCTTAGAAATGATAACTCTATTCAACACATCACACACTCTACCAGCACTCATACCAAGTGACCGTGAATCACGAGACAGTTGTCTCAAATTCCATGAACCATTTTAGACCTCCCAATCGCCATACTACAGGTCAAAGCATCATAGAACATTCTAGACACCTTCTCATAAAATTCTACAAAGCTTGATTCTTAACTGTACCTATAAGCTCGAAACCATTAGGCACCATACCTTACCCCTTTGAATCCACCGGGACCGTTGTTGAGAGCCACTCACTCTGACTTGGCCCAAATATAATCAACTCAATGATTCCTCTAGCATAAGCATACCTTCTCGACGGAGTACCCCGCGAAACCACTTCCCTTGAAACCCACACTTATACGAGGCATAAATCATGAATCTTCCCAAAGCATGAACATGAGCCAATAAGACTAACTATAGCACACATTTATCAATTCCCTTGCTTAAATTACCACTTATTTTCTCTTCCCGTTGTTGAAATATCCCATCAATATGCTAATAACCAGAAATCTCGCAAGAAGACGACCATACAACCCAGTCGCAGGAGGTGGGACTCTCCCATTTAGCTTGAAGCCACTATTACACAACTCCAAATTTCACCAGGACTCCTTATCTCTTATTAGCATAACCATGCGCGATCGACCGCAAAAATTCTAGGAATCTTTCTGTAAAATCCACCATTTATACTCTGAATCATCAATCACATTCGCACGATCGATTTCTTTGCAGTATAACCATTATAATTTTTCGCATAAGCTCTGCCAATCACGTGACTACTAACCTGCTCACAGGGAATAACCCACCTGAGCCCAAGCTCACTCTCCAGCTGCGCAAGTCCATTCACTCCCCGTGGACATCTATTAAATGCGTGGCAACATCCTTCAAATTCAAAGTTAGGTTGTATCCTCCTTTATTTGAAGAAGCTATTTTCCGTCATATCAAATCTTCCGCCGAATTAGTCAATATTTCAAATTAAGTCTGTAGACCCAGTCACCGATTCCACATACTGCTCTACATCTCTCCCACTTTGGGCAGACTCACTTCTTTAAGAAACTACTTGACCTCCACTTCTCGCACTTGGCCTTCTTGAGGTTTAACCCCCACATGACACTTCCCCCATGTCCTTCCTCATCATTTGCCGCTCAGCTAATGCCTTAGATCGAAATCTATCTTGGTTCCATTTGAACCAACAGACCGCTACTCATTTTTAAACCTTTCTGAAGGTCAACTTTCTTAAGTCGTCAATAATAGGAATACACATCCAATCCTGAACCATCATACCCCACGATCTCTGACAACCATTTCTCCAATTTTATTATTTTACAATATCTAGCCCCAAAAGTGAATTGCAGAAGACCATAACGCCGGCGAACTTAGTACATTCAACAAAGACAACGACACCTTATCACAAATGAAAAAATTCGGCCATGCTTGCAACACTAAGCCTCGCTACTACATCAACCCCAAATCTAAACATTCTTAGCCCGAGTGCTTTTTCCTCCGCCGGGAATGAAATACTGAATCTCTAAATCATGCACCGAGTAAAATTCCCCTCAAGTCATTCACTGCCCCATCACATAGGCAAGCATCCTGCCATCACATCAATACTGCGAGACAATCATTCATAAACATCATAGCAATTGGTGCCTAGCCTCAGAGCTCTCGGAAGTACAACTACTGAGCTAAAACGACAGAATATCCTTCCACAAAACGATGACAATAGTCATGTAAACTATACCGGGAGAAACATCCCGCACCACATCTGTAGTACCATTACAATCCTTCAATTCTCGATTTATAACTAGCGGTTTGTGTCACGTAAGATTGAGTAGGAAGGAAACAAAAGCATAAGCCTCAAGGAATCAAATCTAACTATAAGGAATCAAGAAGGGAAGTGCTCATAACAGCCCAGTAGCCTCCCGGAGACAAGTACAGACGTCTCCATACCGATTCACGAGACTCTACTAGACTTGCTCATGACTCGTAAAACCTAAGGGAACCTAGTGCTCTGATACCATGTTGTCACGACCCAAAATCTACTAAGGGCCGTGATGGCACCGGACACCTCTGTTAGGCAAGCCAACCAAAATAATTAATTAAATTCTTATCTCAATAATTTTGAAAACTGATATTTTCCTTCAATCAAGATAGTAAAAAATAATCTTTACGAAAATAAGTAAAAGAATCTTTATAAGAAAGTACAGAATACCCCATATCCATCCCAGAACCCGGTATCACAAGTACATAAGTAGTTTCTAAGAAATAATATAATACAACAACCGTCCGGAATACAAATTGAACAGAGGATAAATAAAACAATCTAGAGGAGACTCTGTTAGCTGCGGGTCATCCCGAGAAGTGCAGCTCACCTAAGTCGCTGCATCAATCGTGTTGCTATGCCACTAAGCCACTAGCCACATATGAACGTGTGCAACAAAAATGCAAAGCAAGTGTAGTATGAGTACGAAAACAACGTTTACCCAATAAGTATCGCGTCTAATATCGAAGAAGTAGAGACGAGAGGTCGACTTCGACACTTACTAGTGGTCCAATAATAATATTATTAATGCGACGAATCACGGATTTATTAACAACAATAAATTCAGATAAGTCACAAAACAAGTAAAACTTCCTTTTTATTAAAAGTGTCCAGATTTGTAATCCATTAATTAATAATTTTCTCAAGTCGGGGAGAGCATATATCAATATCAATAAATCTCAAGGCAAGCAATACAAGCATGCACAACTCATGCCGAAGTCGTATGGTCTGATCCAACATAAATGTAAAATGTGCACTGCCAAGAGTCGAACGGCGCGAACCATAGATGCATCTATTACCCCGCTCACGAACCATACATGTGACGCAGTCAAATTTAAATAAACAATCATCATGCTCGCGAACCTTACATGCGACGCAGGTACACATAGAAATACATGCTCAAACAACAAATTAAGAATTTATCCGGGAATATTTATCCAAATAAAAGACAATTCTCTTTTATTGATTTAATAAAATGAAGTTTAATCCTCTTAGAAGTTCATTTACCAATTCGATAGAATTTAAGAAATTCAACTATCAATAAGATCACAGATATTCCAAGTATAGCATGCTTCTGCGTCCTAGACTACCCGGACTTACACTTATTAGTAGCTATGTACGGACTCTCATCATTTTATGCATACGTAGCCCCCACAAATAGGAGCATATAATCAATTATTTTACCTATGGGGACAATTCCCTCTTACAAGGTTAGAAAGGAGACTCACCTCGCTCCAAAGATCCATAACCGGCATTCCACGCCCTTCCGAAGACTTGAATTGATGATAAATGCTCCAAAGCTAGCCAATAATTATGCAAATCCATTAATATATGTTTAATTACTCATTACAATCCAATTCATAATAATTCCTAATCCCGATCGAAAAGTTAATAAAAATTACCCTCGGGTTCACGTGCCCAGATTCTGAAAATTATTGAAAATAATATTGCCCATAACTCATTTGGTATATATCCAGAAATTCATCCAATTTCGTCCATGAATCGACCCTCAAATCAAGGATTTACCATTTTTTAATTTTGGGGCTCAAAATCCCAATTTCTACAATCCAAATGCGGATAACAATAGAAAACAACAAAAATAATCATGGAGAAACATCAAAATAAAGGTTAGATATTTACCCGTTTATTGAGACGAGAACAACGCCACAAACCTCACCTCAAATGGAGCTCTAGAACTCAAGATATGCCCAAAATACTAAAATCCTCGGTTTCAAACACTGTCCAGGCGATATTTCTTCATCGCCTTCGCGGGAGACCTTCGCGCTCAGGAAGGGGAATTTTTTGCATTAATCGGTCAACTCAAAAATCCTTCTTCTCATTCACGGAACCTCTCTCGTTCACGAAGAACAAATCTTCACACTAGAAACCAGCATTTTTTTTCGATACAGAAATGGGCATAACTCCCTCATACGATGTCCAAATTCAATGAAATCTTTTTGTTATGGCTCCGTAATTACTATACGGATCTAGTGGTACAATAAAAAATTAATTTAGAGCTCATTTGATTAATATGGTACCCTTTATGTCCAAAGAAACGATGTTGAAACATCAAATAAGAGCATGATACAACCCGATATATACCTGAGGCCCCCAGGACCTGAACCAATCATACAAATCAGTCCCAAAATACATTATGGACTTGATCGAGGCCTTAAATCATAACAAACAACGCTAAAACTACGAATCGGCCTCCAATTCAAGCTTTATGAACTTTAGAATTTTAAACTTCTACTTTCGATGTTTAAACCTATCAAATCACATCCGATTGACTTCAAATTTTGCACACAAGTCATATTCGGTATTAGGGACCTACTCTAACTTTCAGAATCGGATTCCGACCCCAATATAAAAAATTACACTTCCGATCAAACTTCTTAAAATCCTTCCATTTTCTATCTTTAGCTAAATGACTCCAAAATGACCCACGGACCCCTGAATTCTCTTCTGATCGCGCTCCTAACACCAAAATTACCATACAAAGCTACTCCCAGACTCGGAATCCCCAACGGACATCGATAACATTGAAATGCACTTCAACCCAATCTTATAAAATTTCTTCCAAAATGCTAACTTACACAATAGGTGCTAAAATGCTCCCGGGTTATCCAAAACCCGATCCGGGCATACGCCCAAGTCCAAAATTATCATACGAACCTGTTGGAACCTTCAAATCCTAATTCCGAGGTCGTTTACTCTAAATTCCGATCTTAGCTAATTCTTTCAACTTAAGTCTTCCGAAATGAGAATTTTCTTTCCAAATCAACTCCGAACTTCAATTCCGACCACGCGTACAAGTCACAATACCTGATATGAAGCTGCCCATGACCTCAAACTGCTGAACGGCGCGCTAAAGCTCAAAGATTGTCATAATTTTAAAGATTGTCTCTTTTATGATTTCAAAGTTATAACAGAAAAAATACATTGCAAAAGGATGGTATGCAAGTCATGATATTTTCACTAGGTCATCAAGTTATATTCAACCAAACTTTAGATATTCTACAGACTTGACATGAATTGTGCTTTTAGATGGTTCACAAATCCTATTGGATTGCATCACTTTGTGTTTTCTACATTTGACCTATCTTGTTAAATTTATTCCCCGTGATCTCAAATTTGAAACAAAATCTCCAAGCACCAATAATTCCCAATCATCAATTTAATTAAAAAAATAACAAATCAAGAAAATTTACTTTGTATTCTTCAAAACATTTTTTTAATGGAATATATGTATATATTCATAAAATACAAGATGTATATGATGTACAAGTAAAATATAAGTGGTATAATATATCGTACATAAATATAATAAGTGGTATAATATATCCTACATAAATATAAAATATACATCGAATGATTACACTTGTAAATTGTATATTGCTGATAATATACCTAATTGATTTATAAGATTATACAATATTACTAATTACTAGTATCTCAGCACGTGCATTGCACGTGTATGTCGAGTCGTGTAGTATGTTATTCTGTAAAATAATATTAATATAATTAAAATAAGATTTTTGAGTAAATTATTATAAATGAAGAGAATAGCATCATTTTTTTGTAAATGATTAATGGAGATCGTCGTATAGTAACACGTTTGGATATTATTTGAATCAACGAAAATGAATAATTAAAGTTTAATTAGATATATGTGATTCTTTTTCACTTATTTTTATCGTGACCATGGTAGTTGTTGAAAAAGAACTATTTCGTTAAATTTTTAAAAAAAAAATTATTCTAATGAGACAACTAAGTACCTATAACTGAGAAGCAAGACTCCTAAACTATCAAGCTCAACAAAAAATATTAACAAAAGTAACAACATAATTTTACAAGGCACTTACGGTGAGTGTTAGATGAGATGATTGGACTCCTACAACATGAACTTAATTCTTGTTTGCATATTTTTGAAGCTTGTCTAAACATGTTCTCTAGTTAATGCATTGAAATAATTTCAATTAGTAAAAAATAAGTCCGATCGCATAATTCAAGAAATCTGTTAGAAGAATACAAAGCAAATTAATATTGGATAAAATATGTAAGGAAAAGAATGATAATTTTCAAATGAAAGTTTCTCCCAAACATACATTAAACGTTGAAAGTTCGTTCCAAAAGGAAAAAGAAGATACTAACTCTAAAAACAGGCGATTAACTTAAACCAAACAGTTAGTCTATTACAAAGTGAAATGTCCCATGTATAAGATGTTGACTAAAGAAGCCAGGTCTATTTAAAAAAAATAATGCCAAACATCTCGCTATAAAATGATCTATTATTGATGTACTTACACTAAACAATAAATATTCTATAAGTGTAAAAAATAAATATTTTTTGTCTATTGATCAGTTCTTGTTTGGTTTTACTTTTGCATCTTGTATGTACAATTTATGTCTTCCCTTTTAACTGTGCCTTCTTGTTTGGATGATTGTTATTACTAACGTTAGCACTTTATTTGTGCCTCATGCTATCTATCAACAACTAGATATGGGTTGCTCGTGTTGAGCACGGGCCAATATGTGATATGATATGTTTTTTACTAAAAGCATAGGCAAAAAAGCATATTTATAGGACTTATTAAAATGTCTTATAAATACAAATAGTGATGCTAGTCTTACTTTTCCAATGTGTTCCATCCTGCATGAGTCAATGGAAGTATTTTTTTAATCAGCACATATATTCAGCAAGCAGTAGCACACAATTTTCTCCCAAATTGTAAAATAAAGATTCTGATAGATAAAGAGAAGTGCAAATCCCTAAAGAAGGATATGAAAGATAAAGAAATGTTAGCAATAAAGGTAAAATACTAATTGTAGATAATTGTTGCTAGAACTCATTTGTAACAGTAGACAATTAACAAAATAGTAGTGAAAGAAAGCTAGGTAGATGACTCAGCTATATAGAATTCTAGATGGAAAAACATGAAGAAGGACATATGTGTTATTAGAGAAATAAAAAGTTTATTTCAAATCAGCTGAAATTACATAAACACTTACTAAAGTTGCAAATCAGTAATCAAGTGTTTCTAAAGCAACACATAATAAAATAGATGAAACCTAAAAGTTATAAATTCGAAAACTCTTCCATGGCAAAGAAATTCTTAAGATATCTATCTCTATCTTAGCATTAAACTTTAGAATTTGAGACTTTAGGTCTAAACAAATTAATAACATGAAAAAAGCGCAACAATTTTTTCAACAACATATTTAAAAATTACGGATACACCACTGTAATACACATATATTATTCAAGATAATAATCATTCAGTGTGTGCAACCAAGCATAAGTCATTTGCGACTTCATTTATTTATTCGATGTTTTGCTCTGAATGTCAAACCAGAAACAAAAATTCTTTTTCTTTTTCATCTGGACATGAAATTAGAATTTGACAACATCCATTGCTAAAGAAAAGAAACTCTTTGATTCTACTGCATGTAGTCACACAGCTACAAGACATAGTAAAATTGCATACGGTCGAACATAGTAGCCAATGTGCATGTGATAACTAAGAGCACAAGCTAGATAAACATTTTATTCTTAAAGAACGGAATCTTCCCACCACCCGAGCTACCAGAATACTCTTCTTTCACGTAAATCATTCCAAATAAACTTTCATAATTCAAAATATAAAATAAAATAAAAAGGAATTTTGACTCTTCAAGAACTGAATTTTCTCAATTTCTGAGCTGCCAAAACAATTTTGTTTAACATAAGTGGAGCCACATAGAATTATAAGAGCAAATACTCATTAAAAAAATATATTTTTAAGAAAATTAAACACTGACGGAGAATCTTTGTCAAGAATAAATCTTTTCCAAAGCTTTGAGATGCCATAAAACAACATTGTTTCACATAAACGACCCATTAAAATAATAATAACAAATAGCCACTAAAAATTATAAAAAATTATACCGGAACAATGAAATGAATAAAGAGGAAAAAATAATGAAAAACTCACCGGCTAAAAGGGCAAAGCTAACCGAGAGAAGGAAAGAAATTTGTTTCCTTTTTGAAGAATAAATCTACAACTATTAAGAAAATATTACAGTTATGCAAGGATGACAATCGAAAAACCTTCACATCAACCATGAAATTGGAGAGAGAATTAGAAAGATTAATAAAGACATCATCCATAATTTTCAATCGTGAATTCAGAAGTCTGAAGAACATTGAAAGAAATTAGGGAAGAAAAGAAATTGGGAGAAAAAAATGAGAATAAACCTGAAATGAAGAGAACTCACAAAAAGCACTTCAGAGTAGAGGAAGAGTTGGGAAGAGCGGCTATGTTTCTCCATCCTTGAAACAAAAGAGATAAAAAGCTGATTCTAAAATATGAGAGAAGCCACGTGACTGAGCATTGAGGAAAGCATTTTTATGAATGAGTAAAATATTAATTTTGCCCTTGGTCGACCACACTTTCCTTTTCTATATAATAGAAAAATCTACAATTGATAGTCGCATAAGAATAAACATTTAACAGAAATAAATTCTCGAAATATCTACAAGAAAAGAAAAAAGAGCATCCAATGTCATTAGTACCTCGTTAGTATATAGTAGCATAGGTTGGAATTGCACACCAAATAGATGCCCAATAATCCTTCAGATATATTAAAATTAAACATTCAACTAAATTTTCTTAAACCAATGCCCTATATATAGTAGTCTTGCCCAACTCTTTTTTGCAGTAGACATGTCTTGCACCAAATAAGTGAATTTCAAACTTCGATGCGACTCTTAACAAGGTTTTGATTGCTTTCATTGAGTCTGCCATGCTACTTCCTCCGGTTCAAAACAAGGGACCAATTTCTTTTTAACACGCCCAATAAGAAAATGTTAAATCCTATATAAAAATACCTAGTATGACTAAATTATCCTTATTAAATATTAGTCACATAGTTATAGTGAAAAGTGAGAAAACATTTTAGGTATATGCACATAAGGGTAAAAGAGTAAAAACAAATTGAATTTTTTCTTGATTATCTTACTGAACACTTATTTTGAACCAAAATGAAAAAGTAAAATGATTACTTATTGTAAACCGGGTGGAATATTAGTTAGGACTTAGGAGATATACACTCTAAGTGTTATTGAATATATCGATGGGTAAAGTTACAAAAAGATTAATTATTTCTCTAATTATTTTTAATAGTGATCAATAATTAATATATAACATAAATGCAGTTCGTGGCATTATCCATCAATCTGTCTTGTAAGATTTTGTGCCAAGACACTCTCTTTGCAACTATTCCTCTCCCGCAAATACTACATTAAAGGCAAGACTATTTTCCACCTTAAGCAAACAAATCTTTGTCTCAGAAACTTTTCTCTTTTTGTCAGTTATTAAGAATCAAAGTTAATTATTTTCGAAGTGATTAAGAATCAAAGTTAGCAGTGGGATCGAACCGCCAAAAGCAAAAGCCCTAGCCCCACATAGCCAGAGCGAGTGAGCGTAACGCTCAATTCTCGCTCTGGCTTTTCAATTCTTCAACTTCGGAGTGTTAGGCTATCGACTTTCAGTCGATAGTTTGATGCCATGTCGAAAAGGGTTCTTTGCAAGTTCTTTGTACATGGTGCATGTCTGAAAGGGGAGTACTGTGAGTTCTCACATGATTGGAAAGACCCTCCAAATAATGTATGCACATACTACCAAAAAGGACTATGTGCCTATGGGAGCAGGTGTAGATACGAACAGTTTCTCAACAGCATTCATCTCCATCTTCGTCAGCTCCAGCTCAACATCTGCTCTCAGATCCTTCTCCCACCACCTTATCTCCTGGAATGCTAGCAGATGGCGCAGGACCTTCTGCTGAGTATTTGACTTCAGGCAGACCTTTTTACCCTCCCAACCAAGCTGCTAGGAGTGAAAATTCAGAGCATCATCATGTGAAAGAGATTGAAAACTTTGTTGAGTTGAAGAGAATTAATCCAGCTAATCAATCAATTTGCTCTCTTGCTGCTGCTGGTAATTGTCCACGGGGAGAAAAATGTCCATACATTCATGGAGATTTATGTCCAATCTGTGCGAAGCATTGCTTGCATCCTTTCAGGCCTCAAGAAAGAGAGGAGCATATGAAAACATGTGAGAAGAGGCGAAAGTACCTTGATTTATTGAAGCATAGTCAAGAAATAGAGTGTTGTGTGTGTCTTGAACGTGTACTCTCCAAGACAACTGCAGTAGACCGGAAGTTTGGGATCATTTCTGAGTGTGATCATCCATTTTGTATATCGTGTATCAGGAATTGGCGCAGTGGTTCTCCTTCCTCTGGGATTGATATCAACTCTACATTTAGGACATGTCCTGTATGCTGGAAGCTTTCATATTTTGTCATTCCAAGTGTCATTTGGTACTCCACAAAAGAAGAAAAGCAAGATATCCTTGACAGTTACGAAGCCAAACTCAGGTCTGAAGCCCGTTGACTGCACATGCGAAAGAATCATCGCAGGTGCGGCTCCGTAGATGCGGAATTTTGCTCGTGAGGAATTGGCTGCTCCGCAGTAGCTGAAATGTCTCCGCAGAAGCATCTCCGCAAATGCGGACTTCAACCGCAGAAGCGTCTCTGCAGAAGTGGCTTTCCTATCGCAGGTCTATTGACTGCAAGCACTTTGACTTTGGCAATGGGACTTGCCCATTTGAAGCTAGTTGTTTCTACAAGCATCAATACCGTGATGGCCGTGTGGAGGAAGTGGTACTGCGTCATCTTGGTTCTGAAGATGGAAGCACAGTTGTTTAACCAAAAAATGATAATTTGGTCAAAACCAGAATTTAAGATAGAAAATCGGGCTACTGATAATCAAG